>VVHJ01058349.1:0-10607 GCA_015107715.1 Tylochromis polylepis | reverse complement strand
AATAAACACAGCCGTCTGCCCTTTGCTCCCTAAAATATAACAGGACATTGGAGTAAAGTCCACAGAAGCGTAGAGTTGCCACCCAGACCAAAGAAAAATAGAGCTATATGATGTTATAAGGTGAAAACGTTATTGTTCAAACAACATAATTATCACGTTCGTACAATATAATATGCACATTGTAAGAACGTGAAGAGGTTTTTGTTATAACGTCATAATCATGGATATTGTAATAATGTGATATTATGTTGTTCAAACGTGAAAAGTATATTGTTAGAACAATAAAGGTCCCACATTATAACGTGATATAGCTGTATTTTCCTTTTGCCTGGGTGGCAGCTCTACGCTTCTGTAAAATCCTCGACCATCTCACACTTCTGTTCAATCGGTTTTCTGTTTGACGTTTGTACAGCATATTCAGCTGTGTGAAGACTATAACTTTAATCTCAGCCAAACCGATTTACTCAGGAACAAATAAAACACCGAAAAAAGCCAAACAATAACATTTTCAAGTTATCTAAGTGACTTAGATATCATGTTTAACCTGAGTAGCAAATATGTGATGTCTTGATGAATCGAGCAGATATTTGGAGTTTACGCAGCTACATTCTCGCCTGAAAATATCTTAGACGTTTATTTTGTGGCCCAGAATGTTGCATTTGAAAATGTAGGTGTCCTCCGCCGCCATTTGTACCACCTCTGTAGCTGCCGCCATTGGTGGAAACTGGAATTGGCTGGGCTGCGCTATGAATTCTGGGATAGGTTGTGCCATGCAGGATATACCTGACCCATCCTTCAAATCCAGGGAAATGAAGGACGCATTTGTCGCCACATTTGGAGCAGCCTTGGAATTGGGACAGCCTTCATCGCGTTGCTGTGATGTCATCTGCCTTCAAATGCGTCCTCCGAAGGATGCGGCCTAGGTTTTGGGACACAGCACAAGTGTGTGTTTCCCTCTGTTCCTTGTCGGACCATCTGTGTGCCATCCTCCATGTTACCACTGTGTTTCATCCCCTGCATTCCTCTGTGTGTGACGGACTGTGTGTCCGTCCCCTTGAGTTTTCAGGTCTTCTAGTTTTCAGGTTCGTGTAATGTTTAGTTTTCCCAGTTTAGGTTCTGTTAGCTCCCTGTTATTCATTCTTTGCTTTTGTTTGTAGTTCAGTTCTGTTCAATAAAGGCTCGCTTTCTTTTCACCATCACCTTTCATCTCCAGTTGCCTGCGTTTGGATCCTCACTTCATTCCTTCCACACCGTCTGTGCCGGCAGACGTGACGGTTACTTTCCCACATCCCCTGGATTTTTTAGGGGAAAATAACAGGTGTACTGGAAAAGTTCTTCAGTAGTTGTCACAGATAAAAAAAAATTGCTGTCAGTATATATATGAAATGAGTCAGACAGGGGTCTCAGATAGAGTAGAGTTGGCACCCCAAATGTCTCCTCATTTTCATTTGATAGCTGGAAGATTGCAGCCAGATGCTCATGCTGCACCCTGGGAAGAGAAAGACGAAAGATCTACTGAAAGATGACAGACCTAAACATTCCTGGACACTTTCAATTCATTTCAAATGCTTTATTTCCACTATTTAGTTCATAAATACACTTAAACAAATAAAGAGATCACCATTTAATTCATGGACATTTGAGCCTCCAAATATAAACACATGTAGCAACATGTTTTTACCTGTAAAAGCTATCAAGTACAGATACATATATGGAATAATTCCACGTAGTACAGAATAGTTTATTGTCATTGTACATGTACCATGAAATTATGGGTGACCCATGCCAACTGCGCAGGAGTAAAAAAAAAAGAAAAGAAAAAGAAAACTATGTTAAAGACATCAGGAAAAATAGCAAACAGAAGAGATGGTTTGGTTTGAGTATAAAAGTCCGTATGTGAGTGGCCTGAGTGATGGGAGTTATTCAGACCATGGCTCAGATTGGTGAGGGGATAGTGTTTGTTAACAGTCCAAATGGCCCAGGAGATGAAACTGTTGGTGAGTCTGGAGCTGTGGGACCTGATTGACATGATGTGCCAACTAGAGGGCAGCGGGTCAAACAGGTGGTGGACGGGGTCACCTGTGATGGCCCTGGTTTTTCTGAGACAGGAGGATCTGGCGATGGCCTCTAGGAGTGGCACAGGGCAGCCGATGATTTTTTTGGGCAGTGTTAATTACCCTCTGTGAAGTCTTCCTGTTCTCATTACCAAACACCCAGGCAGTAGGAGAGCACAGTCTCCACTGAGGAGCAGTAGAAGGCCAGCAGCAGCTTCTGGTCCAAGTTATTCTTCATCAGGACACAGAGGAAGTGCAGCTGCTGTTGGGCCTTCTTTACCAGGGTGTTGGTGTTGTGGGTCCAGGTGAGATCAGTGGAGATGTGGGTGGGGACAGAATCCACCCATTCTCCATTTATAATGAGAGGGGAGTGGACCTGTCTGTGTCTCCATTATGAGTTCATTTGTTTTAAGGACGTTCAGCTTCAGGTTATTTTCTGTGGGGATCCGGTGCTGAGTGACAGTGGGAGAGAGAGGTGGGGGCCGAGCCGAACTGATTTAAGCCAGTTTTTGAGGAAATCTTTGATCCAGAAGCAGGTGGCAGAGGGGGTGTGGAGATAGTCCAGTTTGGTGGTGAGGATGTCTGGGATTATCATGTTGAACGCTGAGCTGTAGTCCACGAAGTGTATCCTCACATAGCTCCTCCTGTTCTCCAGATAGCTCAGCGCTCTGTGAAGGGTGATGTTGATGACATCCTCCATGGACCAATTTGCTTTGTAAGCAAACTGGTGGGAGTTGAGGGAAGGAGGTAGGCAGTCTCTGATGTGCTGAGACACTTTCCGCTCGAAATACTTCATGACTACAGGTGTGAGGGCTGTAGGTCTGTAGTCAATGAGGCTGTCTATGCCAGTCTTTTTGGGAATGGGAGTGACAGTGGAGGCCTTCAGACAGGTGGGAACAGTGGTATGAGTCAGGGAGAGGTTGAAAAGCCTCTCCCTGCCAGTTGGTCCGCAGAGGCTTTAACCACAAAGATAATACAAAGATGATAGAAAGTACAGAAATAACACCTCCTCACATGGTTTGCAGTGACATGCAAAAAAAAGTCAAACCACAAAAAAAGCCCTCAGCTGAGTCAGACCAGAGTGAATGAACTATAGGTGTGAAAATGAAGGTAATTTGAATAGAGCCGGAATGAAGAGAGGCGGAGATGGGGAGAAGGTGGGTTGCACTAAGGCATCTGCAAAGGAGAATGACAGATGCGCAGTGAGATTTAAAGTACGTGGCATGAATGCTGATTGGCCTGGAGAAATCTGGGACAAGGTGATTGGATTAGACCAATGATGACATAAACAGCTTGACAGAGTGATAAAGCTTAGATTTAGCTGGCAGCACCTGGGAATGGACAGATGTAAGGCCATATATCATCCTTATTGAACTTAAACATAAGCCTCATTTAATGACTTAAATTTGATTGCTGATTCACTGAATGTCTGGCATCTAAAATGATCATTTCCTCTTTTTCCTTTCACCTTTTGAATTCCTATGTGAGCAGTTTATGAGATGACTGGGATTGCTTGTTTTGTCTGCACAGTGTTACATTACACTGACTCCACCGTGTGGCAAAGCAGGGGAAATTCCTGAAAGGATCAAACACTGGAGATACAATCAGCACTTGTTGTGACACCTGAGGATCACACGTCTAATCTGGAATAAAGGGGCGGCAGGAGGAGGAAGAATGTGATCAGGTAGGTAACGCTCCACAGTTACATCAGTTGCTTAGTAGCCACTGGAGCATAAAGAGCTGATTAGTCGGAAAACACTGTTGAGGTCAAGACTGTGAATACAAATTGAAGTTAAACACAACTTTGAAGTAGTTTTCATGCAATGGTCAGAAAGTGTATCCTGCAATGATAAGAGCAGGGCATGCAGAAAAAAAATATTTTTCACCCAGCAGTGCCAAAAAAGTGTTTTTATAAGGTGCATGTCATTCATCCATCAACTAATGCTTGGCAGAGACTAAATCTTTCCCTGCTCAGCCTAGCCTAAAGCTGTGCAGTAACACAGCAGCTAAACATGGAAGGCTCAGAGTGTCAGTCTAAAGATGTACAACCACACGTGAGGCAGCGCAGGTAAGGTTAGAGGAAGGAGGATTATTAAAAGGCTAAACATACAAGTGGAAATGAGGGAGTGCTGCATGAAAACAGATGAAAAACCCACATTTGGTTAAGAATCTTTTTAGTTACAAAATGTTAAACTAAGGAGTGATGACATCCAGTTCTGAGAAAAGTACAGATATTCTTTACTTGGTTAAAAGTACAGAGAGTAGTGTTAAAACTTGTCGAGTAAAACTTGAAATCTTGAATCAACTTTTTACTCAATTAAAAGGGAAAAAGTAAAGGCTCTGAAATGTACAGAAAGTAAAAAATAGCTCCTGAAGGTCAACTACTATCTACTTTTATGCAAAGGTGATGAAACCTTTTGCTAATAATATAATAATAAATTATTATAGAGAATACAAATTTTATTCAAAACTAAATTCTAATTCTAATGAATGTGCTCAGCTTGAATTTGTTAAGTAGGACACAACGAATAAAAAACAATATAAAACCCCCCCCAATTTTCTCTTGCATCCACAAAGAGGAAAATGAGTACACTGAATCAGAATCAGAATACTTTATTAATCCCTGAGGAAATTATGGAAGAAAAGAGTGAGCTCCCAGATTGGAACCAGGGACCCTTTGATCAAATGCTCTACAACTGAGCTATATCCCAAATTGAAAGTCAGAAGTGAGATTTAGCATGTTAACCCTAAGAGTGGTTTTAGTGGCTCAGTGTGGAGAGAAAGAGTCACAAGTCACAATAATTTCTATTGTGAGGTAGATTTTCTTAGTGTACAACCTTTGTGTACAGAGACTGAATGGCTCATAACAGTGAACCAGACACCCCACACTTCCCCAGCACACCCCACAGGTTCCTCTGAGGGATGTGGTCGAAGTTCAGGAAACACACGACATAATGAAAAATACCAACCTCCCTTGGAAAGCTGTTGAAGTTCAGCTCGAGGTGGGAGCTGAAGATAAGTTTAGGTCCACCAGGTCTAAAAAATAATCAGATCATTTAAGTTTTTTGCGTTTTGCTCTTAAGCACTGACTGTAACATCAAGGGAGGCATTCATACTGAATCAGTCATGAAGCTCTCATTTGACAGCTGAATGACAGCTTTATATTATCATATTAAAGATATACCTGGACTGCATGGAACTAACTTGACACTATTTATATAACCTCACAATAAGTGTGTGTATACTCAAACTGCATGTATTCAAGTAACTTCAGTAGGTGAGCAAACACATTTAGCTGCTTTACATTAATATTTTTTTCTAACGTTGTAAGTAAACAATTATCTGGGTTGAATATCAGACAATGTAGTGTTGCATCTGTCTTTCCATATTGTTGATGTGTTTTTTAATTTAAGAGGCATACTTAATTAAAAATATACATATTACACTGAGTTAGTAAAGCTAACAATTGAACAATTTAGTTATTTTAATTTTAAATGCATCTATTAGGTATTGTACTGAAGTCATGTGTGTTCTTTATGGGGCTGCAGTTAATATTTCATGTCTTCTTAAACATGTTAAGCCATGACTCACAAACCTTGTAGGACTTCTGACTGAAAAACTCCCAGTATTGTATAATTCCCTAAATGGAGTAATTTGACTTCTTTAAGCAGCTTTACATTTCCTTCAGCTAAAAGAAATCAGTTTGTCAAGGGGTGTGTGTGTCAGGCAGAGGAGGGCCCAAAAGCAGGACTCGGAAAACTGGACTTAAAACTCAAAAACAGCTTTATTGTTGAAAACTTGTAAAAATAAGAAAATATGAGCCAAGTGCAAATTATCTAAATGAAAAGTATCATACAGAAAACCCACAAGGTGGAAAACACAGCTTAAAGGTGAAACCAACAAAAGAAGAAAGGACAATGCATACAGACTAGGTAATTAGGGAGATGAGAAACACCAGGGAACACAGCTGAATAGAATTTGACTAACTAGACAAGAAGTATTAAAACTGAACACAACACACATAAAACTAGAGACTATCAAAACAAAACAGGAGGTGACTAACACTGAGACCAGGACTAAAATAGATTCACTTGACAGAATTGGGACACAGACAAGACAATGAAAGACACGACAGATGTGGGGGCACAAATGAGAAGACAGAAAGGAAAAAAAAAACACAGAGGCAAGACACACATGTAAGCAGTCACAGGGCAAGAGACCTTGCATAGCTCGCCAGTTTTTCGCAGAGAGAGACACGCAACCATTCACACCTATGGCCAATATACCATCACCAGTTAACCTAACCCCACTAAGTGCATGTCTTCATGGACCATCAAAGGAAGCTGAAGTACCCAGAGAGAACCCACACAGACACAGGGAAAACATGCAAACTCCACAGAGAAAGGCTCCAGTTCTATGGTGGATGTGAACACAGGACCTTCTTGCTGTGCTAACCACTGCACTACCATGCTGCCTGACATGGCTCTTGAATATCATAAGTGGTGTAGGTTTTATTCTTACGGGTTGGACTTGGTGTCTACTTTGGCTTTTCAGTCCCTGATTCTGGCTCTGTTCTTTGATACAGCTTAATTATTTTTTTGTTGTGAAGGTTTTTCCACGTATTCTTCTCCAAAATGTAGTCATGGTTGGAATAGAAAATTACTTTAGTTTTAATGTACTTCTGAACATAGTAGTTGGAGTATTTCATGTAGTCATCAGTCATGAATCCATATGCATCCACCTGAGGATACAGAAAGAGAGGAAGAAAAAATCATTTAGTATAGCACTTTTCAAGACATAGTTTGCAGAATACAGTTCCCATCAACAAAAACAGTAGCAACAACAACAATAATAATAATAGGTAATAATAATAAGAATTAATAAAATAATAATTAATAAAAAGTTCCTGACAGCACAATTCCAGAAGACTGATGGTTGCTTCTTCTCTATAAAAAGAACATAGTAGCACAGTTTAATTTACAAATTGCGTGTGAACGACCCACAAGATTTCAGAAACACTGGCCTTTTGGGCATACAAGACAGAGTGGAGATTTTTGGCCATAATGTACAATGGCACATTTAGCAAAAAACAAACACAGCACATCATTTTTCATATTATACATGCCTCATACCAACAACCAGGACATCGGCTTGGAGGGTTGATGAGTTAAGCTTGAGTTTTCAGCCACAGTGCCTGGGCACTTTGCAATCATTTAGTTGAGCATGAAAAAACACTGCAAAAAGCTCCTGCACTTTTTTAGTATATAACTGGTATCCTCTGTGCAACAAATGTACAAGAGAATGGCTGAAAAATCAAGGTGTTGCAATGGCCCAGTCAACATCCAGACCTAAACCTGATTGAAGTACTGTGGTGGGATCTCAAGAGAGTTGTGCATAAAGAAATGCTTGCAAACTTTAATGAACTGATGCAACATTGCAAAGATGAGTGGCACAATATTCCTCAACAACAATGTGAGAAACTTTAGTTACTGCTGCTAAAGATGATTCTACAAGGTACCGAATCATGTTGAATAAATGATTACATGGTCTAATATGTCATGTGGTGTTGCTGTTCATCTGAGTTTTTATTTAAGGAATTTCAAGATTGCTTTTTTTCAAGATTTGCTTGTTTTGTGGTTTGACTGTGAAATATAGATGACATCTACTTTGCAGAAAAGGTGTGTTAAATAGTTACTTTTCATGAAAGAGCTGCTTTGAGGCGTTCTCTTATTTGCACAGTCTGTGTATTGTGTGCTTTGTAATGTATAGGCGTGGAAACCAATACCTCTCGCACTGAAATGTAAAGGCAATATTAACTCACCGTGTCACAAGTATGCAAAGCCAGGAAGAGAGTGAATGCTCCATTGGTTGGTCTGACTATTGGCCAGAATCTTTTATTCAGATTTGGTGACTTTAGGAACCTGTGGATAAAATAAAAAAGCTTCAACAGAACATTAACAGAAAAAACACAAACCAAAACAGATCAAAAGAATATATATAAAACCTGAACATTGACTATTTAGCTAAAACAGCTTCATGAAAGGTTGTAAATTATCCAAATATCCAGGGGGCCATCTGGGGGCCACTAAAAATATTGGGGTGGCACACCAAAAACAGAATTTCCTGTTTTATTATGGTGTCGTCAAATGTAGGTTACTTGAAAAACATGGCAAAAATGAGAGAGAAACGTCACAGTCTGGGGTGGCAGACTGTGCGGACCCAAATGCAGACAAATGAGAGGTGGGACTGAACTTAACAGAAAGCGAGCCTTTATTGCGGCTTGTGACAAACAAATCAAACAAGGAAACTAACAAGCCGAAAGCTAAGATGAAACCTAAACTGGGCAGAACTGAATACATCAGACCTGGAAAAGCAGGAAAAAGACAAGAAGGAGACACTGGAAGGGTTAAGAGACAATCTGACACTGAACAAAGGAAAACTCGCACAATAAATACACATGAGAGTGACGAGGAAAGTGGAAACCCACGGGGAACACAGCTGGGAGGAGTTAAACGTGACGAGACAGGAGGAAGCGTAACAGAACACACTAAACACAGGACACAACACTGTCAAAGTAAAACACTAAGACGCAGACAAGAACACATGGCTTGACATGAGGCCGGGAGGAAGGAACACAAAGGGGAACAAGAAAGACTGGGGAGACAAAGGGAGGAGACACAAAGAGGGAAATGCGGAACAACTAAGAAAGACGAGACATGAAGGGGGGAGAGAGAGAGAGAGACAAGATGGGCTGGGGAAAACGTATACGAAAACACATGACAGAGAGGGACGACATGGAATGAAACATGTAAACAGAAAAGGGAGATGAGGCAAATTGACAAGAAAACATGGAAACAGAAATAAAACTAAACATGGAAGCAAAGCCAGGACTAAACTCAATACTTAATGTACCAACATAGGTACATTTTAAACCAGAAATAGTCTGCACAGTATGGTCATAACAGTCTGACCTGTTCCTCACATATCGGAGGAAGTCCTGGTGTAGAACGTAGAATCGGCTTTCATTGTACTGCCCTGAATAGTAGTTCCCTGGCCTGGTGAGGTTAAAACATAAAAGACAGGCAGGATAATTGATATTATTATTAATTTTAGTATTTTAAAAAAATTAAAGCCAATACAATTGTCCATTAAACCCTAAAAGAAAACGTGGATAGCAACTCAAGTTGTTTTAGGTGTTTTCAGAGTGCATTTGTAGTTTACATCTGCTAATAATGAGGCACCTGTGAACCCCTCACTTGTGGGTGCAATCAGCAGTGACATGTAGGAGCCACGAGGAAGGCCATGGATTTTTACCAGTTAGACAAAACCACAGCTGGTAATTTTTCTCTAGTTCTTCTCCACTCTCACCTCTGAGCTGAGAAGGTTGCTCTAAAAAGGTTGTCTAATGACACTATAAACCAATTATAAAAATTGAGATTTGTCAAAGCAGGAGAAAAAATAACTATTACATAACTACTTATTTTGATGCAGCTGATAATCACCATTTCTTGTGGAGTGGGCCACTAGAGCCCTGGTGTCCTTTGAGAAGACCCTCAAGCCATCGGAAATCTCTCATGCCCTCAGGAATCATCACATATTTTATTCCCTGCCAAGAGAAAAATTATGGAGAGAAACAATCTTTATTTTGTGGACAGTATAAACAATATCACACTGTTGTCTTGTAAGTTTTACTACCTTATCATGAGGGGCAGATTTGTATCCATACTTCCCAAAAAAATAAGGTGATGCAGTGATGGAGTGCTGTGTATGAACGTACACTGATGTTCTATTTCCTACATCTTCCTCAAAACCTTTGGTAATGGCACCGTTCATCCTGCCAAACAGACACAATTCAGAAAGTTGATCTTTGCTTCAGTTTATGTTGGTTTAATTGTAATGTTCAAAATCAGTCACTAGTTCAAGCGACAGCATTCAAATTGAAGGTAGTGTGATATACCTTTCATCTTATCATTTCTGTCATATAGCAGCCTTTGTGCAAATATTTCCTAAATGCATTCCCATAAGTTCCAAGAGTTTTTCTTATGGAAGTTTATTTACATCACTGAAAAACATGTGAATTGAACAACTAAAAAATTTGTTTTTGTATAACTCAAAAGTGTAAGTCAAAAATATTGGTTGTTATCTCAAGATTAAAACTTAATAACTAGAAATTTCAACTTTTGAATAAGGATAAATATTTAGTGATTCAGATTCTATAATTGATATCACTTTTTTTATTTCATTCCTTATCAATTCTCTTGTCAATTCTCATTGTGTTCTCATTGGCTCCGCTTTGAGACCCGCCACCATCACTAAGCATAAGAATATCAAAGACATTACATTAGTGCAAATTAACTGCATGCTGTGTAGTCAAATGTTTGTGCATGTTGGAGGTATTTCCCGTTTTTGTTGCGTGTTGGTGTCATTATTCAAAAAAGTAAGAATTATATATGTTACACAAAGCACTTTTTTTTTTTAATGTCCAACTTGGCAGCTGAGGCGGAGGACAGAGGCTGGAAGATCAAGGTGCGCCCGGTGGAAGTGGGGTGCAGG
>VVHJ01058343.1:0-13542 GCA_015107715.1 Tylochromis polylepis | reverse complement strand
TGGAAAAAAACATCTGGATGGCCATCTTTGAACAGAGGAGGTGGTTTACGACACCAACTGTCTGCCATCTATAATCCAGTTTTGAGATCCCTTCCCAGACGCCCTAACGCCCACTCACATCCTGGGCCATTTGACCTCAGGAAATCACATGATAGGGTGGGGCTAGGTTTCACTATGGGTTCACCTGAAACCTTGGCTGATTGTGACCCACACCTGTTTTCACACCTTGGCTTGTGTGATTAGGTAGAGGATCAACAGGGGGTCCATGACCCTCTTGGGGGACACTTCCATAGGGCTTTAAATCTGGGACTCTCCACCATTTGCTCTTAGAACTGAAGAAGCGTCTTGGATGAGAGGTGAAACGTCTTCAAGAAACTTAAAGAAGTCCAGACGCTTTTCTTTCCAAGCTCCTTAGACAGTGTGTACAGACCAAATCCATTTTGTACAAGCTGTAAATGTATATCTTAGATGTAAAGTTGGGCAGTCTAACATGGAGGTTTAAGTTGATTGACCCATTTTTAGAGCTAGCCTTGTGTGGCCAGTTTAAGAACTGCATTTGTAGGGACTTCACAGTTGATTTCTTTTTTTTTTTTTCAGTCTCAGGTGCTGCTGCTTGATTGAAATATTTACAAGAAACATGTGAAATAACAAATTAATGCAAACAAGGCTAACTACTTATTAAGAGGTTGTTAGCCTGGCTTGCTAGCTTCCCTCTCTGCTAATGAAGTGTAGGCTCATCAGTGCACTATGAAAGTTGACAGCATATTTTCTTCCAATGCATTATCTGTTTTAGTAAAAATTCAAATAAACCTTCTGTTTGATGTATACACAGGTGTAGCGTACTCAGTTTTCAGTTTGACTCAAGACTTAAATCCTTTGGACGGTGAAAATATTGCTCAATATCTTCTTAGTTTAAAAATTTATAATGAATTCATCTTACACTTATTAAGTGATAATACAAAGACATTTTTTATGTATTACCTCCCTGCAGACACCATGATGGATGAGGGTCAATTGACTTAACGTCGCCCTCATATCCCTGCCAGTGATCAGAGGATATTTGATCAGCAAGTCCCATTAACACATACAAAGCACAAAGTGTCACGGTATGCAGAGCTTTCACACAGACATAGAAGATCACAAATAGAAAGCCATTCAGCATTCTGTAGCACTGTGTTCACATGTTTGATCAGGCTTTATGTTTGCTCATATGAACTGTCACTTTATATGCGTCTATATACACGCACTCAATTGTCCTCCCTCAGTGTGTTCTGACTGGAGCTGTGGAGCCAGCAGACTACTGGTGTGTATAATCCAGAGCGCCTGGGCATTAAGGCTGGTCAGTCAGGCTTGTGCACACAGTTGGTAGCATGTCAAATGGTGCGATAAGTTCTTTTTTCAAGCAAGTTCTTAGAACTGAGACTACATGGTATTTTTTTTTTTTTTAGCAATGTCATTCACACTCATTGGCCTATGGTGCATTTGATTACTGGCCACTGAGCAGCTCACCTGCTGTAACTGGGAAATAAGAGTCTTGCTCAAGGAGGCATTCATAAGTGTCTACCTCAGAGATGGAACAGTTGTTTTTTTTAGCAGGTCTAGGATTTTAAACAGCAACTTGTCACAAAGTAGGAACTAGTTAAAGGGGAATGAAACACCAGCTAAACTAAAAGTATGGTTCAGTTTTGTTTAAAAAACAAACATTAAACATTAATAACCGGTCTTAATTAAATTAAAAACAGTCCAGAATAGAATTTTAATTATGTTGGCTACATAGGAATTCATGCAGCAGAGGAACATTGTTATCTCCCAAAAGGTTGATTCTGTTCATCTGGACGTAGCATTTTCAGAAAAACGCTACGTCCAGATGAACAGAATCAACTTTTTGGGATTTACTTACCTGGATGATTGAGCATGCATCAAGACAACATTGTTATCTCTTCTTTGGTTCTGCTGTTTCATCACTTCTCATGTATTCCTTGTGATTACATACCTGCGCCTAGCTACTCTGGGTTATGATTCAACTCAGGAGCACCCGGGGTGGCACCCCCAACAGTAACAATAACCAGCTGGTTCTCAATCCTTCGTCTGCCAGCCCATTAAAACAAAATCTTTAAGAAAAAAACACTTCTGCACTACAGCAAATACCAGCTGGATCCCTCCTTGTGTAATGTATGGTAACACACTTAAAATTAGCTTGAGTTCATGTTATAATGGGATTGACTTGAGCTGGCCTTTCTTTTGGGGAACTTAAATGCATCACATAGTCCAACGTCTAGGTATCACATTATGACTGATGAAAAGCAAGGAAACAACAAGAAGCAATGATCCTTTGGAAGTAAAAAGCTGATTCATTGTTTTATCTCCACATTATCCGTCTGTTACCATCCGTGTAACGCTTCGTTGGGATCAGTGTGGGTGCTTTTCCAACTGAATCATCTGAAAGAGTAGTAACTTTATCAGTGGTGTATAGTTACAGACCAAGGAGCAGTCGTTTAAAGCTAACAGATGAACTGAGAGCTCAGTAACACTCCATGAGACGGTGATAAAAGATATTTCAAAATGAATATTCCCAGTTGTTGAGTGTATTGCCCAAAGGTTAGTCAACAAGGAAGTGTTGTTAACAAGAGTCTGTGGGACTTGGGTTGAGGTCAGGGACAAGCTTGACTCATCTTGGCTGCCGCATGAGGAAGGAAGGCCACAGTCAGTGGGTTTGTTAACCATTTATGAGAAAGAATTGGACTTCCTAATTTGCCTTTTTCTTGAAGTTGGATACAGTCTGTGCACATCTATACAAACAGATGTTATTCCCAGATACCACGAGTAGTTATGCTACTTTCAATAAAATTCAGAATAACTTTACCTTCTTTCAGCTGTGGTGTATTCCAGGGGCAAATGTGCCCTGAACTTTGCCCTTTTGCACTTTTTGTTACTTTTCTGAAAATCTGAGTTTATTTTACAGTTGTGCACTTTTTAAGCCAGAATGGATAGGCACATCAGCTAAATGTAAACAGAAATGAAAAGATGAAAAACTGAAAATCCCTGAATGCTTTCCACTGGTCTGATTTGTCACATAAGCTGTTTTTATAGTAGATACTTTTTTGGGGGGGCTAAGAGCTGAGGCACACATCCACAACTCCTCACTGGCACCTTTGGGTTAATCTCCAAAAAAAAGGCGCTTTAGGCTCACACACACGTACACACGTGCATGGAATAAGAGTTTAGCGCAGATTAGCCTATTAGAGATGGGAATCAGCAGTATTCTGAAGCTGATTCAGGACTTTTTTTTCCAGACTGAAGAAGGAAATAGGCTAATCTCTGCCCGGACACATACATTGTGTCTGTCAACTGGGGATTTACACCTACAGGGCTGTCTGGGCAGGGCATATGCTCTGTATGGACAGGAGCATGTGTTCTGAACAATAGTGTGTGTGTGTTTGTGTGCTTGAGAGTGTGACTTCTGGCATCTTGCTGGAAGCATGACTGCTTCTTTACCAGCATCTGTGCTGATGATTAAGTGACACATGTGCTCATTAGTTCTATTGTGTGTCCAGTAAAACGAACCACGAGCAGAGAACTGGGAGGCTTGCATAGTGGGGGTATTATTGAGTGTGAATGATTAAGCCTGTGTGTGTCCACGTTTTTGCTCTCTCTCTCTCTCTCTCTCTCTCTCTCTCTCTTTCATTTCCTTTCTTCTCCTTCCTCATCCTCCCAGACTGTGAGGGGTTGTTTGTTTCTCCCCCTCCCCATCTTTTCTCCTTTTCATTTATTCCTTTTCCATCTTACCCCCCTTTTACTCCTCTTACTTTTCCTTTTCATCCATTCTTTTCTTTCCCTTAAGTTTAAATTGCTCCTCACTCTATTTTTTTCTGTTCCCTAACTTCTTTGTCTTCCATTTTCTTTTTGTTTATTTTCCCCCAATTTTCCTTTTCTTTTTTTTTCCTGTACTCTTGCCATGGTCTTCTACTCCACACACCTCTTTTTATTTTCATCACTTCTCTTCTCATTCTTCCTCTTTCCTTTATCCTCTGTTGCCCTTCCCGGTGTGCTGCTTTTCTTTATTTACCCTCTCCTCTTCTGTCCTTTCATTCGTCTTCCATTTCCTCTCACTTCACATTTTCTCTCTATTCCTTCTCTTTCCCATCCTCTCCTTTCTTTTCTGTACTTCCTTATCCCCTCAGCTTCTTTGTTGTGCTTTTCTCCTCTTTTTTGCCTTCTACTCCCAATTGTCTTTAAAATCCTAAATCTTTCATTCATATTATGACTTTGACGTTACTTTGCATGTGCAATGACGTAAACCTCAAATTCCTAAAACTAAAACATAGCTAGAGTTCCTTTTAACTGCTGTTTCCTTCTCTTCTCCTTACTTCCTCCCTCTCTATCATCTTCTCTCGTCTCTTTTCTCGCCTCTTACCTTTACGGTCTTTCTGTCTTCTTTTTTTTCTGTCCTCGCCATTTCATCTCTCTTCCTACATTGCCCTCTCTTGACATTTCCTCTTCTCTACTTCCTGGTACGGCCCATGGAGGCATGTCTGAGTCCCAGCCACCTTCATTAACCTTATCATTACAGCGACCTGCAGCTGGACCGCGTTGCCCTTGCTCTGCTGTGTAACTTTGAGGAGCTGTGTCAATACATACACACCTGGCCATTAGGCTGGAGAAGTGAGAGCTTGGAGGCAGCCAGAGCCGGTAGATGCATAGAAAATTTATATAACAGCTGAGCCAGCAAGGGTGGAGTGTATGAGAGAGATGGGGAGAAATGAATGATACATCCAGGTTGATCTGAAATTTCCATCCCTTTAGATGCTTTGAGTGTGTGCGTTATGAAAGCCTGTCGTGATTAGCCTGTCTATATCTCTGTGATACGAATAAGACCCCATGGGAGCAAAGATGTCTAGACTTATTCAGAGAGGCACTCTTATTATCTGCTGTACAGCAACTATGATGAGGACCCATTTTCACTTTGGTGCTGCAGTGGCCTTATGCAATCATCCAATAGCAGGAGTCAAATCTCAGTCAAGCGTTCACACAAGAGAGTGGATGAGGACACAGAGAATAGAGAGTACTAGATTATATTACTGTGTTTGGTCTATACTTTGTCTATTTGGCATTTGAATATAGTATATGTGAATCCCGAAGCTTCAATTCTGATAATAGCCCAGCATTTAAACTGGAAAAAAAGGACCTATGCAGAGATGATTGGCAGTCTACAAACACTTCTGCACTGCTTGTTGTATTACTTTACAGCATTAGGAAAGAGTGCTTTATGTACAAAGCTGCAAAGCAGCAGGTGCTTTTCTCTAATTTTCAGTAGAACAGCTTTATTTGCATTCATTGTGTGTCATAATGGCAAACAGTGGAGGAAGCAATAATGAAAAATGACTAATGACTTCCACTTGTTTATGTTTTTCACTAAAGAGACCTTGACCAAGGGAGACAAGACAAGCGTTTCACCAATGCGAAAAATGTAGTTATAAGTCAGTTTCACAGAAGCACTGCAGCCCTGAATTTTTGTAGCAATCAGCCGACAAAGGTGTATTTGAGGACTTAAATATCCAGTGCAGTCAATCTGGGGTGCTAACCTGAAAGCGTCTTTGTTAAAACTCTGTCTGATCCCAGATTACATCAGCATGCAAACAGGGTATTTAATGGTTTGGTAATGCCTGTCATGGCCGGGATGCCAAACCAGGAGAATGGACTCAATTGCTATGTTATGAGGATATTCCACCTAAGGTAGTAAAAGTGGACCAGGAGGCAGGGTTATGGGTGGTGACGCAACGGAGTGTGGTCTCAAGATCTTGATTTAGGTGTTCAGTTTGGCTGTTAGTCTGTGGATAGTAACCTGAGCTTAAACAGGGCTTGGCTCCCAAACCTGAGATGAAAACTAGGGGACCTCTGTCAGACACAATCTTTACAGGAATGCCATGGAGTCTAAAAACGTGCTCAACTAACAACTTGGCAGTTTCAGATGCTGTGGGGAGTTTTTCCAGTGCTATGAAGTGGGCTGCTTTTTGAGAATCGATCTACTATGGTGAGTATGGTGGTTTTCCCGGTAGAAACTGGGAGCCCTGTGACAAAGTCTAAGGCAATATGGGACCATGGGCGATGAGGTGTGGGTAACGGCTGTAACAGTCCCGCAGGATGCTGATTACAAGATTTATTCCTGGCACATATTGTGCATGCTGTCACATACTCCTTGACATCCTTGTCCAGCGTTTCCTACCAAAAATGTCTTTTAATTAAAGAGGTGGTTCTACCTCTGCCCGGGTGGCAACCGAACCAAATCACCAGTCAGCCAGGCCCATGCCAGGATCAGGTTCCATCTGGAGAGCACAGTTGATGGCGTCCTCCCATGAAACTGCCCCAATTTTACAGCTGGTCAGGAGTATGGGTGTTAACTCAGTGTGCTCCTCTTCAGAGTCAAATTGAGAGCATCTGGTTTGACATTCCTGGAGCCTGGACGGTAAGAAACTGAAAAGTTAAAGCGAGAAAAAAACAGAGACCAACGGGCCTGGCGAGCATTTAACCTCTTAGCATTTTGTAGATAGGTAAAGTTCTTCTGATCCGTCCAGACTATAAACGGTTGTTCGGTGCCTTCCAACAAATGCTGCCACTCCTCCAAGGTGAGTTTAACAGCAAGCAGCTCCCGGTCCCCCACATCATAATTCCTCTCCGCCGGCGACAGAAGAAGGCACAGGGTTACAACTTGGAGGAGGGACCAGAACGCTGCGACAAGACTGCCCCCACTCCAACATCGGAGGCATCCACCTCAAGAATGAAAGTTTTACTAGGGTCAGGCTGAATCAGGATGGGTGCAGTTGCAAACACGTGTTTGAGTTTACTGAAAGCATTACTGGCTTCAGTGGACCACACGAACAGAAGTTTAGTGGAAGTGAGTTGTGTGAGGGGACCAGCTACGTGACTGTAATTCCGTATGAAGCGTCTGTAAAAGTTGGTGAACCCCAGAAATCTCTGCAGATGCTTGTGAGTGGTGGGCACCAGCCACTCCGTGACAGCTTTCACCTTCGCTGGATCCGTCTTCACCTGCCCCCCTGCCAAGATGTATCCAAGGAATGAAACAGATGGTGCATGAAATTCACATTTCTCCACTTTAACATATAGCTTGTTCTCTAACAGGTGTTGGAGGACAGCACAGACGTGAGTTTGATGTTCCTGTGCAGATTTGGAGAAAATGAGAATATCATCCAGGTAAACGAACATGAATCGTCCAGGAAGTCTCGTAGGACATCATTCACTAAAGTTTGGAAAACAGCAGGAGCGTTTGTTAAACTGAAGGGCATGATGAGATAGTCAAAGTGTGCTAAAGGTGTGTTGAAGGCTGTCTTCCATTCGCCCCCTTGTCGAATGCGCACTAAATGATAAGCATTGTGGAGGTCTAGTTTTGTGAATGCGGAGCTGATGAGTGGTAATCGATATTTATTCTTTATAGTAATGTCATTGAGACCCTGGAAATCAATGCAAGGCCGTAGTGATCCATCATTTTTCCCGACCAAAAAGAACCCAGCTCCTACTGGGGGGGGATGACGACGGCTGTATGATTCCTGCAGCTAGAGATTCTCTGATGTACTTTTCCATGGCTGAGCGTTCTGGCTTAGATAGATTATAGAGACGGCTTGTGGGCAAAGGCGCGCCAGGGAGCAAGTCAATGGCACAATCATAAGGTCTGTGTGGTGGCAGAGAAAACACTTTACTTTTACTGAACACCTCCTGGAGATTATGATTTTCTGTGGGTTCTCCAGTGAGATCAGGGGTACTTTCACTCACCGCGGAGGGTTCCTTGGGACCTGGAGTGCATGGGGAGGCCAGGCAATTTGAATTTTTTGTCCGTCCCAATCTAAGTGCAGGTTGTGTAGTTTTAACCAGGTGAAACCGAGTGTGAGGGGTGTATCTAGTGAATGGAAGGCGAAAAAAGTGATACTCTATTGGTGGTTACCAGAAGTGATTAGTGTAACTGGTTCGGTGTGATGAGAAATTTGAGCAAAAACCTTGTTATTTAAAGCTCTGGTGGGGATGGGAGGCTCTAACTGTACGAGAGGGATTCCTATCTGTTTAGCGAGGTCTATGTTTATCAAATTTTGCTCTGAACCTGAATCTACTAGGGCTAAGAGAGAATGAGTTGCTTGATTTACAACTAAGGAAACTGTGAGTTGTAAGCGGGGTTTCTGATCAATGTGTGAACTGCCTAGCCGTATCCCCGAATCTACTGGCGGGCGGAACCTTTTACCTGCTTAGGACATGTAGCAATCAAATGCTCCTTGCAACCCGCAGTAAAAACAGGCTCGCAAACGTAAACGTCGCTCCCTCTCCTCCAGGGGTAACTGGGACTGGCCGATTTGCATGGGTTCCGGCGCGGTACTGTGATGGCGGAAGACACGACAGGGTCAGGTGACTGAATGGTAGCCGGCACTGGTGTGAATGTAACCGGAAATGAACGAGGAAGTGGGCGCTGGGACTTGTAGTTTCTTTCTCTCTCCCTTTCCCTCAGACGATTGTCAATTCAGAGGGAAAGGGAGGCTAACTCCTCAAACGAAGCGGGTTCATCATGGGAAGTGAGCTGATCCTTCATGGTGTCAGTTAATGATTGGATAAATACCCCCCTGCAATGCCTGATCCGACCAGCCGGCTTCAGCGGAGGTGGTCCGGAAGTCAATGAGGAAATCAGCTATGCTTTGCCGACCCTGACGGAGGCTAAATAATCTCCAAGCTGAACTGCCCTCAGAAAGTGGGTGAGCAAACGTTCTCTTGAACTCACCCAAAAACACATCATAGTGGCAGAACGGTAAGGGATTTCTTGACAGATACGCCTCTGCCCAATTCAGCGTTCGATCCCGCAATTTCCCGACCAGGTAAGAAATGAGAGTAGCATTGTTAATGAATGTGCGCGGTGAACGACTGAACACTAGGTCGCACTAGAGCAAAAAGCTGCTGCAACTCCCCAGATCCCCAGAAAAGGGCTTGAGCTTCGGGAGAGGTGGCGCCGGTGTTCCGTGACTGCGGGTGGTGGTGACGGAGGTGACGGTGTTTCGGGTCCCTCAACAGAAACGCTAGGGACAGAATCTGGAGCGGTGTTAACATTGGCTTGTAATGCTTGAATCGAGGAAAGAATCTTAGCTTGCCCATGACTGAGGACTTGTATTGTGCTAATAGAAACTGAATGGACTGTTCATGACTGCCTAAAATGGCGCCCTGCTTAGAGATGGCGGTCCGTGCTGTGTCTGCTGAGTCTATGGTTGTGGCCAGATCTTACTGTCACGGCCGGGAGGCCAAACCAGGAGAATGGACTCAATTGCAGACAAAGACGGAGGTCTGATAAACGTGATAAAGAACTTTATTTGCAAACTATGAAATATAACTTGAAAGTCAAACGATGAACTGTGAACTATGATGCAAATGTGAGCTATGAAATAGACGTGAAATACTATGAAGCAGTTTTAAGTTGAAACTCTGTGACGTGGGACAAAAGGGGTAGTCAGAATGAGGGGTTGGACTGGGAAGCTCAGAGTCACTGTAATGAGAGGAGACAAGGTTTAGAAAGGGTTCCAGTGCAGTTCAGGTAAGTATAAATGAGGATGTGAAATGGCTTACTTCTTGCAGGTGGAGTAATGGTGTGGAGGGGGTAGGTGGTCGGGGTGAGCAGAGATAAATCCAGACAGAGGTAATCCGAGGAATCCAAGTAGCTGAGGCAGGGAGGCAGGCAGGTGAGTAAAGTGAGCATGAGCTCTGACCGAGAAGCTGCCGAGAAGGCCAGCATCCTAATGAAGGTGAGTATTGTTAAGGTTTGAACAAGGTGACCAGGTGGATTACTGCAAGCAGAGAGAGCACAAGGTAAGCAGAAATAATTGCTATGATAAATTACACTAGAGCTGTGGCAGCCTACACTAACACAGGTTAGCTGAAGATCTGGCAAAGAGTAGTTGCAAGCGCTGGTCTTAAGTACCAGCAGCTTGATTGCCAACAAGTGTGGACAGCATGTTGGAATGCTGTGACTCCGCCCAGAGGTGGAACCACCGGCTCTATGGAAAAATACATGCACTCACCCAGACCAGAGGTTTCTGGGTGAAATTGGCTGCAAAGATGACGCTACAACAAAAACCTCCTTGTGATTGTTTGGGTCGCTAGCAGAATACATAGAAGAGGCCAACTTGTCTGCAAAAGCTTCCTAATGTCACGGCTGTGACGGCAGACATGTGGAATTATAAGAGAATGAGGACCCAAATGCAGACTTGGATGCAGGAGAATGTTTTGAACAGAAAGTGAGCCTTTATTTACGGCTGAACAAAACTGCAAACAGGTGGAACACAGAAAACTAACCAAAATCTAAACTGGGGAAAACTAAGCACGAACATATAACCTGATGAGGAACCAGGAAACACAGGGAAAGCTGACGGAGGAAACGCTGAGGCAACACAGACAGACCAGCAATGAGCAAAGGAGAACACATGCTATATATGCACAGAGGGAAATGAGGAAATGGCACACAGGAGGGAGACACAGCTGAACCTAATTAAACATGACAGGGAGGAAACAAAACAGAATACACTGACACCAGACATGGACCTTCAAAGTAAAACAGGAAACACACCAACTGAACTCAAGACACATAAGCTTAACACAGTGACCGACAGACATAACACGGAACACAGGGAAGCCACATAACAAAACCTAAAAACTAGAACTCAGAAAATACTAAAGAACTAGGGAGCTAGGAATACTGAGACAGAAACCAAAACCAAGAGACTAGCAATGGCACATCATGAAATCAAGGATGAATAATAATACAAAACAGAAAACACTGGGTCACCGACCCAGAACCATGACGCCTAACTAACCACAGAGCGGTACTGAATCTGTAAAAGTGCAATGGACAACACCAACATATTTTAAAAGGCACAGCTTTTACTTTGAACGATAATGAATGGCTAAAGATAATGAAAAGTTATACCACTGTTTAGCTAGTAGTTGCCAAGCATTTGCAGACAAGTTGGTGTCTTTCATACAGTATTTCGTGGCATGGACAGTGCCAATCAGCTAATGACCAAAGTGATTGCAAGACGGTTTTCTGTTGCAGCTGCATGTACCTCTTTGTGACCAATTTCACCTAGCAACAACAAGCAACAGGTCACAGCCACACGCTAACCAGTCAGGGAATACACACTTTCCCTATTATTACCAGAGGGTCGCTGTTTTCTTTAGGCCTGTGTAACTGGGGCTTAGCATTTAATTTCATAGCAACTGCCAGTAGTCTTAAGCAACCACTCACAACCAGTTAATATTCATCTTTCCCTGATGATCGTGATTGCTAGGCAGACATCAATATCTAGGCCTGTGTGACTGAGGTCTTAAGCAGCACAGAAAAAGTAGAAAGGAACATTTTCACTTTTCTAGTCATCACAGTAGATTCAAACTAATGAAAAATATAGGCGGTTAAGAAATGCCACCTCACCTCAAACAATTACCCTCCTCTGAGCAGACAGACGCATTAAAACCACGTATCAACAAAAACTTTCTCACTAGTACTGTAGGCTAAAGGCTAAATGCTAATGTTTTCTAACAATAGCAATGGTTTGGTTGTTCAAATAATCAAATAAGTTTTTCCATGATTTTGGTCAATATCCAAAGTACTGGACAACTTGTAATAGGAATGACAAGTCCAGGGATCCCCAGAGTAATTAGGCTATATCATATACTAATGATGAATATCTGTAACAACAACAAGATAATTCAACAATTTAGTTTAAAAAAATGAGCCCATAGTGATAATATTAATAATAATAACTTTAATTTATAACAGAGTTACAAAGTTCTTCACAGATTGAGTACAAACGCATTAAAGGTAGTGATCATAGTATTATCTTTGTTGAGTGTACCTTGGTGTTTTAACTGAAGTGGTAAGACTGAATGGCTGGTCTTAGAAATGAAATAACTAGTATGAGTCATCCTCTAATCAAATACTGAACACACCATATGCCAGTATTCAAGGGTTGTTTTCCCCCAGCTGCTTGTAAGTTAGCAGTGGAATTTTTACACTCAGCAGAAATGATGTGTTAGATAACAGAACAATAGCTCTTATACTAGACTTCATAGTTTTGCTAGGATAGCAGTGATAATAAATGACTGTCTGTTATGCATCAGTGGAAATGCATTTGTTTTTGCTCATACTTGTGAGCGAGCAGCTATTTAGAGAATTATGGCTTTCATCATAATGGAAGTTAAGAGATCTCACTGTGCTTCCCATATTGTCATGGTGATGAGGGGAGGCTGGGTGAATCACACGATTTCCTCATTTCCAACAAGGTGGAAGCTATTGTTGCTAAACTAAAACACTCAAGGGACAAGAAGCACATTGGAGTTAACCCTCTGGTTTTAGGTCTATTATCCTCTTATCTAATATTACCTTTCCTCTGTCTTTACATATAAAGCATATATTATACTTCGGATGTATGTATGAAAATTTATGACTGTTACTTTTCTTCACGTTTCTTTTCTACCTGGCCACACAAAGCTCTTTGTAGTCCGGTATTTTTGATTAGAACGGTGGAGAAATATCACTGTAACACGTATGTAATGTCAATGAACATGTAAATGAATCTATAATATATTCAGATTGGCTCTTTGTCTTTGTGTTTTGAGCTCCTATAGGTGATTCTTGCCCCGGGCATAACAATCATTCAACGTGTTAATGGGTCACACACTGAGCTCGTTAGCTATGCACAGCCCTCATTAACATACAAATTCAATTAACTTTCAGTGCAAAAAAAAAAGAAAAGAAAAAAGAAAAAGAAGCAAGAGGAAAGAGGAAAGAAAACAAATCTTTTGTATGATGTCTACTCTTTCTACATTTTATCTTCCCCTTAGACACAGTGAGTGAAGAAGAAAGCCTGTATTGCGGTGACTTTCTCTGTTTCAGGCTTGTTGATGAATGCTTTATGGTCTTTTGCAAGGTGATACAGTTCAGAGCACAGCCAGACATCCTTGCAAGAGGAGAATGAGAATGTTTTGTCCTCACCCTTCACGAAAGATGGTTAGGTATTCGTCCTGTGCCATTAGTCGTCTGTGATGGTTGGATAGCAGCTGTTTTAGACCTCCCTGGATGCCACAGGTTCCTAACTGTGGCAGAATTAAGCAGCCCTTGTTGATTGAAAGCCAATTTTCGAAGTGGTGTACAGTCAGAGTGTTCAATAGCTGTGGCCTAGCATGCAGGCCCTTCATCTTCCATCATGTATTCTATTGGCAGTGCTCTTATCAAGGGAATTGGTAATTAGTGGCATGCATTGTGTCAGAGGACAGAGCGCTGAATACCAACGCCATTAAAGGGCTGATGAGATAAGAGGAGTGTGTGCTCGTGCACTTAACTGTGTGTGTGTTCAGACTCCTGTGCTCACATTCATGCTCCAGGGACAATGGTTAGGTGCTTTGGTCATGGCAATGCATGACTTCAATTTACATGTTTGCATATTTGACAATTAACCAAATTGATTCCTTGTGTGTGTGTGTGTGTGTGTGTGTGTGTGTGTGTGTGTG
>VVHJ01058340.1:0-10556 GCA_015107715.1 Tylochromis polylepis | reverse complement strand
GTGCATGTGAGTGAGTGTGTGTGTGTGTTTATTCATGACTTCCTGGGTAAACATGCAACGGCATCCCCCATCACAAAGGGGTCACCAGACCTTTAACATATACATGGCTTAATCCCTTTTACCGGTCCACTACACATAAGCACTTTGTACGGCCATAAAGATAAGACGTATACACATCCTTATAGAAACAGGAAACCAGAAACCTTCCCATGAAAGTACCTTGCAATAAAACACTATAGCCTCCCTCTCCAGGATACAGGGGAGGAGGATACACACACACAAAAGAATTCCTCTAACCATACAATTGAATATAAGACTCACAGTTTAGACACAATAATGACAACATTTAACAATTAACTCCAACAGTTCCTGTTACTCTGATCTAGACCCTCTGAATCTTGAAAGGGTGATGTTTCACCGTGCCTTCCACTCCGTACCTACAGGGCAATCACAAGTCTCGTAAAAGCACGTGTGTGTGTGTGTGTTGTGAATCGTGGAGGCTGTTGGTGGCATGCTTAATAAATGTTCCTCACTGAACACTGAACACTGAAGTGTAAAAACGGGTCTGTCAATACAGTGCTGCAGCTCTGCACTCTGTGGCTTGCAGTCAAAGCCAATTAATCGATCAATATTTGGCAACAGACCTCACATCCACCAAGGCTGAGACATTCCATATACTGTATGAGCTTGTGTGTTTGAGTGTGCATACAGAACTGTGTCACATAGAATGCAATGCTTTTAATAGAAAGGTACATCTCAGTTTCAAAAATTAAATTATGCATGTTTGAATGAGGATAATTTTGCAAAGTGTTTTGTAAGGTCACAGCAGGGAAGCAAAGGTTAGGGGCAAGGTATTTGCAGAAATATGAATTCACACATACACATACTGGCAGGAATGTGACTTTATTGTCTTGGTGTGTGGGTGGTAGATTTAAAAAGCTGTTGTCACACAGTATGAAAATACAACTCTGACTGACGGATGGGTCCCCCTCTCCTCTGAGTCATCTCTCTATTTTAGGCTCTGCCTTCACCATTCTGCAATCAACACTGACATGTCAGGGGTGTTTTTGGATTGCCTTCAACTATGCTCTGGATTCAAATATCTTTTAATGGTTCATGTAAGGATGTGAGCTTTGCATTTTTCTTTTGCATTTTTCTTTTTGCCATTTAGTCATGATGAAACTAGAATATTATGTTGGTAGTTGCTTTTGTTGCTGTGTTAGCCCTGGATCAGATTGGTGACCTGTCCAGGGTGTACCCAGTGTTGTGCAGTGCCACCAAAAGCAGATACTATATGGGGCAGACTAGCATTAATAGAGGTGGGGCTTATTATAAATAATTAGCTATGGGGTTGCGGCCCATTCTCATCAGTTTTCATGAACCTTATCACAGTTCCAGGTGCTTCAACTACATAGAGTAGAAGAGTCCACACACTGATTTATCTGTTAATCCTGTTTTTGATGTGATTTTTGCAGAAAGCTAGATAGCTAACCTTAGCTACCAAACAACAAGGAAGAATAAAAAAAATAGAATCTATGGCTTAACCTCTAGGAAGTAGAAGCAAACCAGTGTTGTTGCCTAAACTTAACCACCTTCTCAAAAGATAACTCAGTGGTTTTGTAAGCATAAAGGCCTTTAAACACTGAGCACATTGCAGAAAAATTAAAAGATTCAGAATTTTTCAGATGTGATTGAAAGCGTTGCAATTTTGTGAAAAAATTCTTCTCACAAAATGCACTACAAAAAAAATAAATATATAAAAGTACTGGTGGCTGCCAGTGCTCACCCTCAGCCTGGTATAAGTATGAAAATCCCAGGTGACTTTCTTCTTGAGTTATACCATTCATAAGATTTTCAGAAAACTCCTCCAAGATTTTTAGTAGATGCACCTATGGTGTCAATTTGAAACCCCTATGTCACCTCGTTCTCAAGTTATTGGATTCACAAACTTGGGGTCCTCACTGCCTTCCTGTGTGTCCTTCGGGCGAGAAGAGAACAAAACGCCTTCAGTCTATTTTACAGCTGAGGGATAAAAATGGAGTCAACATCAAGTGATCATTAGAATGTAATGTTTCTAAACAAGAGAAGGAAGAAACAGAGATTCTGGGTTCATCCAGTTCTCACAAGAATGCAGCAGCAGGGAGAATTTCATGGAATCACGAAAACTTTTGTATATATTTCTAACTGGTATGTATCAAAATCTAACCTTTTTCCACAGAGTACCTTTTGCTTGTCCTCAAAACATTACGATAGGAATGG
Organism: Tylochromis polylepis; assembly: GCA_015107715.1. Classification (NCBI taxonomy): domain Eukaryota; kingdom Metazoa; phylum Chordata; class Actinopteri; order Cichliformes; family Cichlidae; genus Tylochromis; species Tylochromis polylepis. Next base: position 8,297 of record VVHJ01058340.1, on the reverse strand, counting down.
GGGCAAGATGAAGGTGTGTAGCTAGAGTCACAGATGATGATTTAGGTTTAGATTTAGATTGGTTAAATCCATCCATCCATATATCCAACATACATTCATTTTCTTCCACTTGTCCAATTTCCGGTCCAGAAAACCATTCACACACTCACTCACACCTGCGGCCAGTTAAGAATCGCCCATGAAGTTAGCATGCATGTCTTAGTGGGAGGAAGTCAGAGTAACCAGAGAGAATCCACATAGGCACGGAGAAGAACAGACATGAGTCTAAGCCCCAAGAAGCTGAGCCACATATCTGCAGTGGATAAGACATGCAAAAACAATTCCATTTATATTGTACTATAATTATCAGTCAATTAAAAACAGGCTGTAGCAAGTCAACTTCATTTTAATAAAATAACTGTTCTTTACCATTTTACTATGTAACCAAAGGAAACTGTGATGATTTTTCTATACTGTGAAAAATAAACAACAAACTGCAGACTTTATTCACTGTTTTGAGCTTTTGAGCTCAGGCATCTGCCATAAACTGGAATTGTTCAGCTCAAACACCAGCTCACTGTCAGTGAAGTATGTAGTACACCAAGGTAATTGTGATTATTAACCATGGAGAAATGATGAAGCTTTTGGATTTTGGACAGTTGTATTTTTCAGTGGTAGCTTGTAAGTTGTGGAGTGGCTGTAGCTCTGGAGGTAGCACAGGTCTCTACTAATCTACTAATCGGAAGGTTGGTGGTTTGATTCCTGGATGCTCCAGTCTTCATGATAAATATCCTTGGGCAAGATACTGAACCCCAAGTTGCTCTCTGATGCACCCATTGGAGTGTGAATGTTAGATAGAAAATACTTAAGGATAGAAGAAAAAGTGCTTGTGTGAATAAGACATGTTGTATAAAGCACTTTGAGTGCTCAGGTAAAGTAGAAAAGCCCTATATAAGAACCAGTCCATTTACTATTTATATTATAAAATATACTGTTAAACCCCTGTCCCTTATCCCTGAAATGAGTCTGCAGTCCATTTACTTATTGGTTTCATTAACATCTTAACATCCACTGGATACAGATATCTGTGTGAGCCTGATGCCAACAGCAGGGTTACGATTAGGTTTTTTTTTTGGTGCTGTGCAAAATAAGTAAAAAGAAAATGCAATACTTTAGATGTAGCCTAAAACATTTTTCCATTGCTGGGTTGCTTCTTTTTTTGGTTTTTTTTTGTTGTTTTTTTTGTTAAATGATTTTCTATTTGGGGGTCTCAAACAGGTGAAATTTCAGTCCATATGCACAAGACACCCACTGGATATTCAGATGTGATAATTGGTAATTTAACAGTAGCCTGACCCTAATCAAGATGCCGGGTCATCTTCTGTTCTGTTCCTCTCTATTCATCTATGTTTATGAGTTTGAAGCATTTTTTTTCTCATTTATTTTATATTCTTGATATGCCTCGTCTCCTTCTTTTTTTTTCTCTAAATTGATAGAAATTTTCGCAAGCACCTTCGGATGGTGGGCAGCCGCAGGATGAAGGCCCAGAGTAAGTCTTTGTGTTTGTTTCTGCTGGCATGTGTGTGCATTGTCAATACATTACCATGCATTCATGCTCTCAAGTGTGTACCATGACATCACAGTGGATGTTCATTTGATGTTTTTCATGCTTTATGCATGTAGCATCAGTAGTGTGCACGTGTGTATATATTTTGTTAGAATATACTGAACATTATTCCTTAAACTCCTACTCGATGGTAATTTTATCGATATGCAGTGTTTAGATGGTCTTTGTATTTGTTCATTATTGTGAAAATTGTGCCATTTTTATGATATGGATTGTACAATATATTGAACTGAAAGGCAATTTCTGTTTAACAAGACAAAATCCCAGCTAGTTTAGGTGTGGTGTTTGTTTAGCTGTGGAATTCTGTGCATGTGCTATTTTTGAAATATCAGATACGGTTTTTTTTTTAAATGTGTGAAGTATTTCCTCCAAATATATTTAACTATTCACACTGTTATTTGACATTATAAGCTTAATGGAGAGAGGGGGAAAAACCCTCCTTGGTTTGAACTCTCATCAGGCTAATCGCAGGACTCAGATGAATCAGCCAAAGATTTTATACATTTTTATTACAAGTGATTCAAATATCTACGAAATACAAATATAGAGCAAAACAAAACAAAATACAGCTGTAAAACTTCAATAATTTAGAGATACTTGTGTTTTGGATATGTTCATAGAAAATTTGTGAAATCCATCCCTTGACCAGGCTCGGATGATCTGCATTAAATAAATGCTTAAAAAACAGTTAATAATTGTTTTTCACCTGATGAAGGTCAGTTGGACCGAAACAGTGCGATTCAGTAAAATAGTGGTAAGCGAGACAGTATGCGGAGGTTATATATTTTTTTAACCATTTTCTTCCTTCTACACATCTGTCAGGTGTGCAGAGATTCTGAACCGGTTAAAAATGCTGATAAATCAATATGTATTAATGTGTATATAACGATGCCTATAAATTAAAAGTGCATTACTGCAATTTCTTTTAAACAACTTTTTTGATTTTAATTGCATTTATCTTGGAATCATTAAGACAACAGAAAACTGAAAAATTATCAAACATTTCCTAATACAATGTAAACTATTACCGTTATGAAGCAACATGACCAGATATCCAATAGGGACAATGGAATCAACTGATTCACAAGCTTGGTCAATAAGACAGAGCTCTTGATTACTGGGTTTGATTATCCTTTGGTGACTGTATATGTGTGTGTGTGTGTGAGTCACTCTCTTCCTCCCCCCAACTTTAATCAGCCTTCGTCGATCGTCGAGCCAAGAGCTTCAGCCGCTCATGGAGTGACCCCACCCCTGTCAAGCCTGAGTCACTGCATGAATCCAGAGACAGTGAGTCCATGCTCTCTTAGTTACTCACAAGCAAACACATGGTATACAATATATACCATAGGATTTTCTTAAACTTGACTTCTTACACATTAGAAAATGTATGTATATACACCTACAGGTAAGCACACAGACAACTGCACTCAAGCATAATAAAGCTGCACACACATTAAAAACAGACCAAACACAGACTGACAGATGCCCTGTCACGCAAACATGCTGTCTCTTTTTATTTTATACTGCCATTTTTAAAGTATGCTTTATTCTGTGTACCAGTACTCAACTGTCGCCATCCATCCACAAAGTTCTACTCATCCTTCGGCCTGTCGTCCATCTGCCTGTTGTTTTGTGTTGTATCTGTCTGTATCTGGCTGGGCAGATGAGGAGCCTGTTATTGTGTCGTTTTGTGTCATGTGCCGTTTGATTTTAACTCCTCCATTTCTCCCCTCTTTGCTGGGAAAAGAAAATAACAGGTGCAGCGTTTTCAAATGAAGCACCCCGCTCTACTAATCTTGTTTGTGTATTATCCTTTCATCTCACCCTTTGTTCCTATGCGTGAACCAGGTGGCGAGCTTCAGACCTCCTCAGGGACGCTGGATGAAGGGCTGGACGAGGATGCCGACTGGGAGGAGGAGAGGGAAATGGAAAGAGTGGCCTGCGACGGAGAAGACTTTATCCCTCCCAAAATCATGGTGAGGTTTCTGGCAATTAAAATAACATATAGATTAATAAAGTTTTAATATATGTGCAATCAAAGTCTCTCTGCATGCTTTTCTCTTCTCCATAGCTGATATCTTCCAAGGTCCCAAAGGCTGAATATGTTCCCAACATCATTCGTAGGGACGACCCCTCCATCATCCCCATCCTTTATGTGAGTATCTGCTAGTGATTTCCACTACATATAGATTTTGATTGACTGGTAGATTTTTATTTGGTTGTGTTTCTTGATGAGATGTGCCACAGGAACTGATGGATAAGTGTCAAGATTCACTTTTTTTGAGTTTGTCCCTGGCAGGTTGTTGGGTTTTTAAAGCAAGCTAGCCAACATAAATTTGGCTGAAATACAAATGGTTGGAGCCTTTAAATAAGTGTTTTGACTTCTCTGCACAATCTGTGCTGAGAGTGGTCTGTTTAGTAAAACCATCTCATCTTTTTTGAATATGCGGCATGCAACAGTGACATCTGTTAGTACCATTAAATGAAGTCAAGTGATGACCGACATCACTAAAATTCTGTGTGTACCTTGAAAATCTGTACTAAATTTCATGGAAATCAATTTGTGGATAAAACTTTTATATTTTAGTCAATTTAGAAACTTTAATTACTTTTTTTTAAACTTCCAGTGGCTTCTAGTTTGTCAGTTACAAGCAAAGACCAAATGGAAGCTCAGTAGGTGATTCGTTCAGTCAAGGGCTCAGAGTTCATTTTTATTCGAGTGTAGAAAAGCACCGTCAATCATCCACTTGAAGTGACATGTCTCCTCAGCAAAATACAGACTCATCACGGAGTGGCATTGAGGTTCTGCTAAATGCCACCATGTTGTTTGTCTGCTCAGATGAAAATATAAAGGCAATCTTTTGTTGTGTACCAGCTGGTATTTTCCAGTAAAGAGAAAAATACAACGGAAAGTGTAACTTTCTTTCAAGTACTGCCAAAATACAAAATTCTTTCCCATTTTTTTTGTTTTGTTTTGTTTTGTTTTAAATGACTGTTCATTATAGAAAAGTGGTTTCCCAACCTTTCTAGCGACACTAAAGAGTCCACTTGGTTTTCTGTTTTCTACTGAAACATCTCAGTGACTGCTGGTCAGATTGCTGTGGAATTTTCTATGCAAATGTATGTTCCTATTAGGGTAAATTTCAATATGTTGGCTTTTCCTTTTTTAAGCAATGTCAAATCATAATTTTATTTTGTCCACTATTCTGGTTTATTACCTTATTACGTTATCCGTAAGCCCCAAATGACTAGATCTAATTAGCAAATATTCACATGCTACCACACACATAAGACAATGAATTTTATTGACTAAACCATTAGGTTCTATTAGAGAGAGATTAGTTGAATTTTAAGGTATTAAATAATATAGGTACTGTATTAAATATTGATGTGAGTTAGCATTTAGCCTAGCCTCAAACCATATCACAATTAACTAAAAGAAATCAAGTTAGACAGTGAGACTTGCATTGTTCATGTACTGTAAGTACTTAGCACACACGATCCAGAGAAGTCACCAAAATATAAGCACAAATGTGAGCATCACCACTGTCCTTTTAACAACTAACCAATAGGAAACCAATTATACTCATTGTTGTAAATTAAACTTTCTTTCTTTTTATGGCCAGCAGGATCAACCTCTGTGGTTACAAAAAGATTTCTAGTTGTATCAAAATCTTTATTAAATCAGCTCCTCAGCTGCCTTGCTCTGTGACTTCAGAAACACTTTTCTGATGAGTTCATAGACTTAAAAACTAGTTGTGAGTAATATTAAATACAACATTAAGTTTATTTTGTGAACTGTGGTCCCTCTAAGAATCAGAAAGGAGGACTATCCAGTGTATGTTCATTTGCTAACAAATTTTGAATCACAAGTTATTCAGCAATGAGTTTGTGGTTTCGCAATCAAATCCACCTCATGGTCATCATATCTGGCTTCAACACATATATAATTTTATAACTCATGTAGCGCAAATTCATATGACCACTGTCGTTTTGGTTCTCCTAGCATTTAACACTAACAATACAGAACATATCCAAACTATTAGCAAAGCAAAGAGGGAGACTGGGGACATTGAGTCCAAATAGACTAGTTCAGCACCTCCATTGCTGAAGCTGGTGCACTGATCTGCGGCTGTAAGGTGGTTTGTGCCTGTCGCAGTGGTAACCCCCAAACCAGATGGTGGTCACTACAGGTGAAAGGAGCCTTCATTTTGAAGAAGGAGTCCCTTGCTTTAAAGGCCTAAGCTTGGTTAGCCTTTGCGACTTTGGAGGCAGCCAATAGGTACCGACAGGCCACGTGTCTCGGGCAGTGGCCAAAGCAAAAACTGCTGTGGGAGGTGCTTCGGGAGTATGGGGTATCTGGGGTATCTGGCCCATTGCTATAAGCCATTTGATCCTTATACAACCATTGCATAGCTTGGTCCACTTTGCTGGCAATAAGCTGAACTCATTTCTGGTGGGTGTTGGACTCCACCAGGGCTGACCTTTGTCATCTATTCTGTTCATGATTTTTTTGGATAGAATTTCTACAAGCAGCCAAGTGGCAGAAGGCTTCCTGCTTTTTGCAGATGATGAGGTTTTGTTGTCTTCATCAAGTGGTGACCTTGAGCTTGCACTGGGGCATTTCGCAGCTGAGTGTAAAGTGACAGGAATAAGAATAAGCACCTCCAATTCTGAGGCCATGGTCCTTAGCCAGAAAAGGGTGGAATGTCCACTCTGGGTCAGGTATGAGTTACTGTCCCAAGTGGAGGAGTTTAAGTATCTCGGAGTCTTGTTCATGAATGGGGGGGGGAGCAGGAGATCGACAGACAGATTGGTGCTGCGGCTGCAGTGATGCGGAGACTGTCCATTGTAATGAAGAGAGAGGGCTGGGGGAGGGTCTGTGCTAGCCTTGGTGCCCCTGGGTCGGTCCGGGGCAGGCTTGGGGGCTTGAGGTTCTGGGGGTGCTCCGCCTCTGGGCTGGGGCTCTGGCTGGGCCTTGGGGGCTTGGGTGCTGGTTGGTATGTCGCCAGGGTTGTAACGGGTGGGTGCATGCACAGGGGCCCAGCCCTGGCACGGCGGGCCTCTGGTGCATCGATGGAACTGGGGGCCTCTTCAGCTGGCAGGAAGGTTGTTACATCCTTGCAGGAGGAATCTGCCCTCCAGGAGTTCACTCTGCAGGTGGAGGAGAGATCTAGCAGAGATGGAGAATGAACTCAACCTGGTTGTCTATTGTCTTATGTAGTCTGGGAGATGACTGAATGTTGGGGTGGGTGTAGCTTCCTCTGCGGTGGGGTCGGATGGGCCGCCCCGGGCTCTGTGGGGCTTAGTGGTGCTGCTACTGTGGGCCCCACTCCCGATGGGCCCAGGCCCCCTGCCCTTGGTGGATTCCAGGGGTCAGCAGGGGAGCTGGCCCCTGGAAGGGGTGTCCACCTCTCAATTTTAAATACATGTAGACATTGAGGGTTCTCGGGAGGGGCCGTGCTGACACCTGCTGCTTTCTGGCAGAAAGCACCATACCCCTCCCATGTTTTAAATGCACTTTAGAACAAGCACACAGCAACACCACATATGAGTGGGCGGAGAGAGGTATGGGGTCTTCACACCCTGTTCTCTGTTCGCCATCGGGGGTGGGGGGCCAGGAGGAGGAGTTGGCCTTCTGGTCAGGATCTGGGATGCTGGGCCTCCCTGCTGCTGCAGGACCGAGGGCGGTCTGCTTGTCTCCACCCCAAGGTAAAGGGCAACATCTCCTGGGTCTGGGGGTGGATTGCCCCTCGAGCCTGGGGGTATAGAGTATGTTTGGGGAGTGTGAATGTATGTACAGTGTCCATTTCTGTTTGTCTCCACGTTGGGTGAATGCTGAGTATTTGTATGTGTGCATACAACAGACACACAGACACAGCCAGGGAATGCCTGGCTGTGTCTGTGTGTCAGGTCGGGCCTTAGACTCCACCCCTCTGGGAACATCCTGTCTCCCCCTGCACGCCACACTCCCTGCCGGTGGCTGGTGCCCTCGGCCATCGGTGCATTGGTGGTTCTCGGTGTCCAGGGCTGGGCGCTCAGGTATGTACCGGCTCACTCCCGGCAGCTGCTTGGAAGGGCCTGGCACCCGTGGCTTGGTCGGGCCCCTTCCTGGGGTTGGGGGGCCCTCGGACCTTGGGCCTCTGACTCCACATCTGGGGCTTTCCTCAGCTCTTTTCAGGAGGGTGGCACAGCTGCTCCTCCGGTGGTCCTCCTTGGGCTCTCGTGCTCTGGGGGGGCCTCTGGATGGCTGGGGCCTGGATCTCCTCCATGCCTGCTTCATGCCCTGGGGGGCGTGGCTATGGCTCCCCACATCCTCTAGCAGATAAATACATGGAGAAACCTTCCGAATACAAGCACTCACACACACAGGTGTGCACACAAGTGTACACACACAGGTGTACACAGTTTATGTCTGTGAGGACATAAACTGTATCTTCCTTGGCTGTTACCTCAAAGCATATCGTGCGCTGTTGGTCTAGCATGCTGCTCAGTAACATTGAATAGTTAGTATTTACTGTTACTTACACTTATCTAGGTCGTTGTTGTGCCTCCTTATTGTGTTGTTCTCATTTTGCTTGTTTTCTCTTATTTTTTCAACAGGTGATCCAGTGGACTTCTTTTTTTTAATCTTCTCTCACTATCCCTCTTCGCCTCTCCCCCCCCCTCCTTTTTTTCTCCCCTTCCTATC
>VVHJ01058334.1:0-11317 GCA_015107715.1 Tylochromis polylepis | reverse complement strand
CACCCTCACCTATGGTCACGAGCTGTGGGTAGTGACCGAAAGAACGAGATCGCAGATACAAGCGGCAGAAATGGGCTTCCTCTGAAGGGTGGCTGGCGTCTCCCTTAGAGATAGGGTGAGAAGTTCAGCCATCCGGGAGGGGCTCAGAGTAGAGCCGCTGCTCCTCCACATCGAAAGGAGCCAGTTGAGGTGTTTCGGGCATCTGACCAGGATGCCTCCTGGGCGCCTCCTGGGTGAGGTGTTCCGGGCATGTCCCACCGGGAGGAGGCCCCGGGGCAGACCCAGGACAAGCTGGAGAGATTATATCTCTCGGCTGGCCTGGGAACGCCTCGGTGTTCCCCCGGATAAGCTGGAGGAGGTGGCTGGGGAGAGGGAGGTCTGGGCTTCTCTGCTTAGGCTGCTGCCCCCGCGACCCAGCCCCGGATAAGCAGGAGAAGATGGATGGATGGTGTTTACAATACGCTGAGATAAGTAACTTAGAATAACTCGACAATCAGTAATCAAAGATTTATCCTAAAGATGTGTTTTGTGGGGTTTGTAAAGAGGATTTAATTGTGCGTGTGAACATTTGAGAGACTAATTTCAATCAAACTGTATGTAACTGACACTGTAATAAACAGAGTTTACCTCATGTGTTTCACTTACAGCGCCATGAAAAATCAATTATGAAAATGTCCTTATCTGAAGGGTTTTGCATGGCTCTAACTCTCACCTTTGTTCACAGATACCCTACAAGGAAAGAGCCACCTGGATCAATAGTAAGTGATCCCCTTGTTCTTTATTCTGTTGTTCTGTTCTTATAACACAGTAAAAAAAATCCAATTTATTGTGTGAAGTCTTATAAACTATACATTTAGAAATATAGCTAGCCCTCTTATCCAATGCAACATAATAAATTGGCCACGTTAGAAGCATAAATTCTGTATAAGTTAGAAAATATAAGGTGAGAAATGAAACCACTTGAAAATCCTCACACATACTTAGCAGCTGGCACTTCAGCATGTGCATGTCACTGCAGTAGTGCACTTGTTGTTCAGAGCAAAGGTGTAACAAAGGTGTAAAAAAAGTTACAGTTGGCATAAAGTGGTAAAAAGTTTCGAGTGTTGCTTAGATGATCAAACCAAAATGTATGACACTCTCAAACACGCTGTCTGTGACAGTTGCGCTGCCAGTTTATAGAGCAAAATGCTTTGGAGGAGCCCACTTAAGACAAACAAATATGTCTTTTGAAGGATGCACATATTAGAGACACAGAGAACTGAGAATCAAAGGGATTTTTCTCAAAGTCCTTTGAGGGTCAGCAGTGAGAGAGAAAGACCAGGGGGACTTTGGTAAAGCGAACAGCTCAGACTTTTAGTATGATTCAGGTTTCCTGACAACACTTGTAGTAGCCCATTAAACATTTTTTCCAGCTTAATCATGTGGAAACCTTTATGGGGGACTTATTTACCTTTAAAATGCTTGACATGTCACAGTTTGGCTTAAAGTCAGACACAAACCAGAGTGCAGAGCAGAACAAAAGCCCAGCTTTACTGTGAGGAGGGTGGTACTGTCCATCAAAACGCAACAAAAGGAGGAATCACCCAGAGGTGCGAAACTCCAGAAGCTAACAGGGCATGAAGAGGCTGAGGAAAACTCACAAGGGACACAGCGAGGAAATCAGTGGACAGTCCAATACAAAATGAACAGAGACCAGGCACTCTGTAATTACAATAGAATAACGAGGGAATAAAAACTGTCCAAAACTTTAAGCACCAAAACATAAACCTAGGTTTGTCATTCAAGGTACTGATCCTAAAAACTTGTTTTCATCTAAATCAAGCTTAACTTTTAGGCCAAAGTGATTTGGAGATGTTAAATCTGATAGTCACCTTAATACATAATAATATAACGCAAGCTCTTATTAGTTGTGCTGCAGTCTGTGTTCCCTGCAGCTCATGCCACTGAGATACTCGTGCAGCAAATACAAATGGGGTCACAGCTGCACGTAGGTCAAAGGTGGCAGTCTTCAGTTTGAATTTAAGCTGATGATGCTCGTTGCAATCACTTCCCAAATCCCACCTTTATGCTCGCTTTAATCTAGCAGAAGCAGAAGAAAGTTGGGAAGCAGCCATTATTGCTCATGTAACATCTGCTTGCAATGAAGCTGGCTAAACCCCACAAAGAGAGGGTAAACCTCAGAGGCAGCAGCACCATCGCAGGTCTGCTGATCACAGCCCATAGTGCATAAGCTTATTGTGTAAGCTATTATGTGACCCTTTCTTTTTTAAAGCGAATCACTGGCTGGCAAAATTATATGGAAAGCTTGCTTATGAGCACAAAAGCCTTACACATTTTGGTGTTTTTACAGGGTAAAGAGGATCATGATGCTACATACGCAAGCCTTCACGGGCCGTCAGATGAGTTCTACCAGACTGTGCAATGTCAGCCCGATGCTGACAACAGCGGGGAGGCGACAGATACAGATACAGCCATCGCTATGGTGACTGCCCAGCTGGAACAGGAACTAGACAAAAGAGAGAGAGATCAAAGTTTTGACATATATCAGAATGTTTCTTTTTAAGAAACAATGATTTCTTTTCTGGTTTTTTCTTTTTGTTATAGATGTTTTCATATCTTCAGGTGTTTTTTTGTTAAAGGAAACATGGAAGAAAACCATAGTGCAAGCGTTATATCATATTATTTTTTTGCTACGTGCCTCTAGGTCCTCCACTTCACAGCAATAAGATATGGGATCTACTTTTAGTGCTTTATATACATTCAAGTTAAAAGCAACTGCTTTTAACTTTTCACACTGCTACGTGTGAGTTGTGCTGTTTGTGACCAGTGTTGGATGTTACTCTCACGTGTTTAGAAAAAAACAAAATCACCAAAAGCCAACCACAAACTAAATTGACCACAAACGTCTTATATGAAACTTAAAACGACATGAAACATTGTCGCATTCATGCACCTGAAAGTGAGAACTGAGAAGTTGAAGTTTACCCATGAGCCTCTGTTAAAAAGAGAGTTTCGCAGGACTCCTCTGCACTCCTACGCACCATCATCAAATAGCTTATAGAAACACTTCTAGCTGAAATAACTTGAAATAATCATTTTCTGTATCGGTTGTTTAAATCATCGCACATTTTTACAGCGTGGCTTAAGTTCATTGATGGTTGGGGACTTTCTTTTAAGCCTTAAGGTCCTACCACTGCATTTAAGTTGATCTGAGGTCTAGATTTGTGGTGTGCTTGGGATCATTTTCCTGTTGCATGACCCAGTTAGGGCCAAGCTTTAACTGTTGTACAGACAGTCTCACATATTACTGTAGAACACTTTGGTATACAGAAGAGTTCATGGTCGATTCAGCGACTGCAAAGTGCCAAGGTCCCGTGGCTGCAAAACAAGGCCAAATCATCACTCCTCCCACACCGTGCTTGACAGTTGGTCTGAGGTGTTTGTGCTGGTATGCTTTGCAACTTTGCTACCAGAGTTGCAGTTGCGCAGCCATCCTCTTTTCACAGAGCAGAGGTTTTCTTCTGGCAGCCCTTCCAAACAAACCATACTTCTTTTTCTAACTGTGCTGTCATGAACTTTAATAGCTCACACGCTAATGGTTTTTTAAAATTTTTTTTGCACGGTCTGAACTTGAGGTGAACTTCCTGAGAAGATTGTGGCAGTGTGTCAGCACAAACCTGAATGCTCCAGACCTTAAAACTGTCAAAGCATCTGTTTTTATAGAGATGCTCACACTTATTAGCAGTATGTGACTACTACCCTCTCCCAGGGAGAGAGTAAGGGTGTGTTTAGTTTTTTCACAGGTCTGTGTAGAGTCCTGTGAAAGCTTTTTAATTCACATGACTGTATATGAGACTTATAGGAACCGATGATGCATTTTTAACAGGAAAGTAGAAGCAGTCAGGTTCACTTCTGTTTCAATCCACGTCACATCAGGTCATGTACAGGTTACTATACCTTAAAACGGGGTATTAAAAGAAGATAGTAGCAGGTAGACTTCAGTTTAATCTCTTAGGCTCTATGGACAGATGGAGACCTGGATGGCTCATTCTTCTGCCGCTGTGTGTGTGCACTGACAGCAGAGGTACAACTCTAAACCTATTCTGTGATAGAAAACTCTACTCTTTGTACTGATGTTGGTAAAATGTTAACTATTTCCTTTTCACTCAGTGACTCTTGTGAAAACCACTGGAAAAGGACCAGACATCACTCCAGTGTGCACCAGCGAGAACTTGGCTATGGTTTTATTAGTGAAATGTTGGATCATCACAGGGAGACACACAGGGGAAAACTGCTGCCTGCTACACAGACGACAGCAGCCTTTAAAGTGTGACTGTGACTCCAGGTTCACGCTGATGAATGTGAATCATACTGTATTTCTCCACCTGACCAGTTTAACAGCAGCAGACAGTGGCAACTACACCTGTGAATGCTCATATGAAAGAAAAACTCAGGTTTTAAGCCTTAATATCACCGTGGAATGTGAGTTTGTTTGGTCTTTTAAACATTTTTCAAGATAACGTTGACTATCTCTGATGTATTTTTTGCGCCAATGTTCAGTAGAGGACGGCGCGTTTTCTGGCATGAAGTTCATGGCAACAGTCGTCATCATCTCTGCTGTTGCTACACTCATCATTGCGGCTGGGATAATGTGTTGTGTCATCCCGAGGATAAATCCTCCCAGGTGAAAACTTTTTAACTTGTAAAATAACACTTCATGTTGATCTGTAAATCTGTGATTTTTTTTTTCAAGTTTCTTTGAAAGCAGCATGAAGAGACACCCACATTAGCAGGTTTTGAGGCATTTAATGTTCACCCTGTGAACTCTGATGTTTTTATTCTAACAGAGAAAACGAATCAGGACCATCTAACTTAACCAGATCTGAAACCCTGCAGACTTTGGTGAGTTTGACCTAGTTCTGTTTTACACTTCTCAAACTGTTCAGAGTGATGTGACAGCGTGTCTATTTTTTAAGCAGCACTCTAATGAAATATGATTAAATCCAAAATGTTGTTTAGGATGACGTGGACCCCTACACGAGCCTTCAACACCCGACCAGTGATGTCTACCAAACTATGTCGTCAGGCCGCCCCCAGCATGATGCTAACTACTGTCCAGCTAGCTCTGATGTCACAGTGATGTACATTAATACTCAGGGAATAGATGGAAAAGAGTTACACCCTGCTTATCTAATCTATGAAACTATCAAGTACTAAGTTGGAAATATAGATATAAGATACGTTAATATGTCAATTTACCAATATTTGACATTAGTTAGAAATGGTAAAAATGATCATTTATGGACGAATGATGAATTTGCTTTGTACACTGTCAATGTAAAATAGGAAAACCAGTTAACTGAACATTTAATTTCTAAATAAAAATTGAAATTTTACACTGCTGAAGGAGAATTACTCTAAATTCACTCTAAGTGTAAACTCAGGGCTGGATTTGAGGTTACCTGGAGAGGTGTCCTTGTGTAGGCTCAAATAAGAAAGTTATATAATTTGCATAATAATGTACTCAATGTCCACTTAGTAAATAAAGTATACAAGTATACCATCGAGCATGCATGTGTATAAAGGTATAATACTATCAAGTAAAGTACAGATAGATATTATGGTGTACAGAAAATGGGTGCTATAGACTAATATATCAATCAGAGGGTAGAAAATGTGCCCAGAGGCCTTTTTGTTCTTTCTTTCTAGTTAACGAAAACTTCTCTTTTTTTTGTATTTCTACGTGAAACCATCAACTCCACAACTGTGAAACTCAGACAAATCTATATTATTATATTCCTTCATATCTGTTTGTGTTGATTAAAATCACATTTATAAATACAGAATTTCTAATGCAAACTATTTTTTAACCCCAAGTCAATCACCTCATCCACGCAGCTGCATCTCACAGACCAGAGTACTGCAAAGTACTGCAAACTACCACAGGGCGTATGTGTGCCTGGTTTGACATGTGACACATGCGCATTAATCCTCTGTTGTTGCTTTGAAATGTTTGGCAAAGATCAAGATGTGCCTGTTGTGCAGTAATGTGTGCATGCGTATTTACTGACTTCTATTTTGAGACAGATGTCAAGTCGAGTCAGCTTTATTTGTATAGCACATTTAAAAGATATTAAGTGTCAGCCAAAGTGCTGAACAGGAGAACGGTGTAGTTAAAAAGAAAAGGAAGATATTAAAAGAGATGAAGTAAAATGATTACAGAAAGTCCATATATATACATGAGCACACCCATGGACATATATACATCATCCTATGAGATGAAGGGCCAAACCGAACCAAAACTAAGACAAAACAGACCCAAGGTGAGTTTTAAAGTGACCTGAAAGCCCCTTGAATATAGGTATGTCTTCAAATTCAATTTAAAATAAAGGAAGAGGAAGACGTTATAAAAGAGAGATGACTGTTCCAGAGATGGAGAAAGCTCCGTCACCTTTAGATTTTAAGCGGGAGTGTGGAACCAGGAAACGTGTCTGATCAGAGGACTGCAGGGTTCGAGCGGATCTGGGTGAGAGATGTGATGCAAGTGTTATTTAGTAACACATCAATCACACGTAATAGTTTTATTTATCAGTGTTTGGCTTCCCTTCAAAGTTTTTGCTTCTTGAATTTCAGTTTTAATTTAACACAAATTGGTGAGGCTACATTTTAATCCATAAAAACACTTCCTCCTTTGACAGCCGCTCAGACCTCTGTGAAAGCTGACAGTCTGAGGTTTGGGTAGCTGCAGAAAAATGCAAAGGGGGTGTATCTGACTTCAGCCCTGCAGTACAGTGTACACAACCAGCAGCAGTTAAAGAGTTGTTTAGATGTCTTGACCAGTATGGGTAGATGGAAACTGTGGTTTGCTCTGCTTCTGCTGCCATTCTGTACAAGCCAAAAAGGTATTGTGCACGAGTTGCTTTTATTTCTAAAGGATTGCTTATGGAGGGCATTTTTGATGTTGAACGGTTAACATGTGTGGTTTTTAGAGGGAGAATATTACCTTTACCAATAAATATTGGTTATTTACAGGAAGTGCTAACTTAATAATTTTATTTCATACTGAACTGACTTTTATTTTTTTGTACTGCAGCTGTCCAGGAGCACCGTGTGAAAACCATTAGTAAAGAACCAGATGTCACTCCAGTATGCACCAACAACACAATGAGTGTTATCATGCTGATAGTGTGTAAGATTCAAACAGAGAGAAGCAGAGGAGAAAACTGTAGTGTGATGTATCGACTCGAACAGGGCTTTGTGCATGACTGTGTCTCCAGGTTCACACTGATGGCAGAAAATCAGACTGTGTTTCTCCACCTGACAAATTTAACAGCAGAGGACAGTGGGAACTACACCTGTGAGTGTGTACATACTGGAGGAACATATAAGGTCCATCTCAGTGTAACTGTGGAAGGTAAAGTGTGGATTTATTTAATAACTTTTATGATTGACACTTTATGTATTTCTCCATTAATTTTCTGCAGTGGTAACATTGTAATAATTATTATCACTGACATGTCTGTAGCTGTCAAAGAAATTAAGTTGATTTATTTTAAGACAAACTGACCAAACCAATTATAAAGCAATGTGCAGAATTTAAATATATGACAACATACTTAATACCAACACTATGAAATTAATATTACATGACAGGCAAGAGTGGGTAGCATCCTAATGTTCACTTATAATTGATCAGAACCTGTGTTACTTTTCAGAATTGTTAAATAACGTAGACGGAGTCAATGCCACCACAAACAGTTCTGCAGCAGCAACTTTCTTCTATGCTGCAACTGGATCAGCTGTATGCATCGTCACATCTGGAGTTATCCTTGGACTGGTCTACAGCAAAAAATACCACAGGTAAGAGATTTTTATAGTACAAATAGGCAACAGCTATATCAATATCATCTAATGCAATGATCTGTCACATATTATCTAATGTAAACGTATTAATTTTATCCTTCGTTAGTTTTGAGGAGAGAAGTGTCTTCAGTTTTTTACGCTCGTGCAAAAGCTTTTGTTTAACTGAAATCCTAGTTCATATACGTTACTGTTTTTTTTTGTGTTAATTTATATATATAATATATATACATTTTCAGAAAACATCAGGGGCTAATAACCAATCATGGAAACGACACACTGTACACGGTAAAATGTTGCATTTACTGCACTTTTCTCTGCTGTTCGTTTTACTTTAAAAACTGATTTTTTCATCTTTTCTTTTGCAGGAAGCAGAATACCGAGCGGTGTCTTCATGCAAACGAATGGGCTTTAATTACTTCTAAACTTAACTTCTAACTTCTAAAATCAACACGCATACTGCTTATGTAAATGTTTGAAGAGAGATGATTATGGAACATTATTATTATTATTATTATTATTATTATTATTATTAGTATTAGTATTAGTATTTATCATTAAGGGGTTGTATTTCCAGAGATATTTTTTATATAACATCATGAATGGTTTTCTGGTGAATAAAAATGGAAGCACGCTCGCTGTCAGTGCTACTTTAGTACCTGTTTCACTCACCTGTAGATGTTTGAGTAAATTTTGTTTTAATGTTACAGTGTTTTACGGTTCATCTTGAATATTTCAAACATTTAAAGTAAAGTCTGATTGTTTTACAAAGAAAATTTTTCTCGGTAACAAAAATAAAATATTGATCTTTTTCATATCACAGAGTGAGTTTGTCTACTACCTGCAAAGCGTTAGTGACCTTATGTTATTAATCTAAATATTTTAAAGGTTTTATTAAAAAGAGGCTCACCCAGAGATCATCTGGAGGATCACTGATGTTTCACTGGACACAAATATTTAGCACCTCTGTTTGTGACTGATAAAAGTGTTTCAGCAGTAATTAATGAATCGTCACCTTGACCTAACACCATCTTCAATCTTCCTGTGTAATGTTCCTGTCCTTAAAAACACATTTAACTCTTTTCAACTTTTCAGCACTCATTAGGCTTTAAACATGCCCCAGTCATCAACTTACAGACACCCGAGCACCAATGTTTGATGGGCTAAACCGCCTGGATTTTAATGCTCAGACATTTTGTCCCTTCTTCAACAATTAGCTATAACATTAAGGTCATGCAGTGCTAAATCATTATAAATGGTACTGTATCTCACTGTAAAATGAAAAGCAGCCACCACAATACATATTCACTAAAAGCTTTGAATCATCCGAATTTAAATTAAAAATGAAGAATCTAGATCTTTTTCACAAGTATAAATCCATCCTGATGTGGATGAATCCACCCAAATTCATCCTGATTTTCTAGAACAAAACAGCTGTCAGCGCACAGTTTAAACATGATGGGTCAGGATCCCCTCCCTGTGACATACACTGTGGTACTGCAGTCTACTAATATTTTTTTATGATGACATGTTAGGGTGCCTGGGTCTGTGGACCCAGTGGTTTGGTTTTGAGTTATTTAGATTCTTTGATTTAGTATTTCTGTGATTTAGTTTTGTATTCTGGGATCCCCTATTGTGGTTTGTATTTCCTAGTGTGTTTGTTCTTGTTGTTTCCTGTTTTATTTTGATAGTCCCTGTCCTGTGTGTGGTGTGTCTGTCTTGTCCTTCCCCTCATCTTGTTAGTTCTGATTTGTCCCAGCTGTGTTACCATCTGTTCCCCATCCTCCAGTCTGTGTACTTAAGTCCTGTGTTTTCTGTAGTCTGTGTCGTGATCTCCCTCATGGTTCACTGTGTGTGTTGTCTGTCAGCCTGGGTAGTTTATTTTTTGTGTTTTCACTTAGTTATTTTGTGTTTCAGCAATAAAGCTGTTTTTTTTTGAGCTCATGTTTGCCTCCCGGAGTCTGCACATTGGGTCCTCCATTCCTGCCTGCACACAGCACATGACAAGTCTCTACATACTTACTTTTCTGGTTATCTAAATTTTTAAGATTAAAAATTTAAGAGAATAAAATTCTACAAATTGTTTTTTGTTTGTTGCCTCTTGTGTGGGTCCCCACCTGTGCGTTACCCCTGAACCTGCGTTCAGAGTGCCCTCTGGAGAATCTCTTCATGGTTATCTAGTGAATCCTTCTGGTCCTTGTTCTGTTGTTTAAACACGTAAAACTAAGTATTCAGTTTATTATGAGGAATTTTAAATACTATACATTTAGGCATCTAGCAAGAGCGCTTATCCAGTGTTACTGTATATGCTGAAGAGTCTCCGATTCATAAGTAAGCAGACTACTCATCCTCTTCTTGTATACAGTCTCTGTGTTGGTCTTCCAGTTCAGCCTGGTGCCAATGGTGCTTGTGCTCCACCACCAACTCAACATCCTGTCCCATGATACATACCAGCTGTGTAGCCATCCTCTTCCTTCTGAAGTCGATCACCAACTACTGGGTCTTTTTCACATTCAGACCACATGATTCCTCTCAGACCACACTGCTATGTACTCCTCCACCTACCCATCATTAATACATCCAAAGTGTGAGGTGCACAAACTGAGCAGGAATGGAGACAGCACAGCCCCTGTGGACCCTGAATGCTGTCTAGTCTTACAGGCTGTGGCCTTTCTGTCAGGTAATCAGTAATCCATGAGATAAAGGACTAGTTTCCTGACATTTCCTGTAGCTTCTGTCTCAGAAACAGTGTGTAGCGAGCGAATGACCCACACACACTGCGTTTTCCGTGACAGAGTTTTTATTTTCCTTGTGGCTACACGCACACATGCACAGAGGCAACAGCTCTCTTCCGTCTCCCCGTCTCCGTCCAAAAACACTACAGAGACCGTTTCTCCAAAGTTATACAGCTCCACTCCGGTGTCTACTCCTCTCCACTCTGACACCACCACTCTCCTCCTTCTCACTGTATTTGAAAGAGAAAACACACCAACCATTAGCCCCTGACAGCCGGCACCTGCTGGGCTCCACCCAGTGAGCTCACTGCCACACCCCTCCCTTGCAGCCACGCCAGGGACCACACCCCGCCACACAGTGATTGGATTGTGTTAAATGAACTCGAGAAATCAAATGTGATCCTCACCGTGTCAATTTACTTAATAACTCAAACATGTTTTATATTTTAGATTCTTCAAAATAGCCACCCTTTGCTTTGATCACTGCTTTACACACTCTTTGCATTCTCTCGATGAGCTTCATGAGGTCGTCACCTGAAATGATTTTCCAACAGTCTTGAAGGAGTTCCCAGAGATGCTGAGCACTTGTTGGCCTTTTTGCCTTCGCTCTGCTGTCCATCTCATCCCAAACCATCTTGATTGGGTTTAGGTCAGGTGACTGTGGAGGCCAGGTCACCTGGTGCAGCACTCCATCACTCTCCTTCTTGGTCAAATAGCCAACG
>VVHJ01058301.1:0-15038 GCA_015107715.1 Tylochromis polylepis | reverse complement strand
AAAAAAAAAAAAAAAAAAAAGTCAAAAGTGTAAAACACTTTGTAGCTCTTGGATAAATGCAGCATGTACAATATCAGAGATAATTATCAGATTATTTTTAATTTTTTTATGAAAACAGCTGGTCACAAACAATACTACAGAACTTCTTTGAATGAACCCAAAGTGGAAGACACACGGCTTCTTCTATTTGGTTTAGTTAGATTTCACCATAAACAGATACATTATAGAGTGATGGCTTTATCTCCTTTAACTGTCATCAGCTTTCCTTTTTTATCTGACAGGCAGCATAAACAGCTTTGGCAACACTTTCATCAGCCTGTCATTGGTCTGTATATTAGCTGTTAACCACAGCACATCATTCAACAATTTTCATTTATATAACTTTATTTCTCTTGTGCATTAGTCCCAATTTCTTATACTGTTTACATTTTCTTATTATTAGTTTTTCAGTCAGCTGTAGAGCCCTCAAAATTGTGTGCAAGGCACTATACGAATAAAGTTTGATTGACGGATGATCTATTATGCATGTATGCATTAATGTATCCAGCTCATACTGTGAACAAATTTGAGATTTGAAGGGAGAGGAGGACATTCACAGAGGACAAGTTTCTGAGAGTTAACAGCTTGCGTGATAGGTGGCTCATAGGACAACAGCTTCAAGCACAGTCGTAATAAGCAAGTCTCAGTTTCAACTGTGAAGAGAAGGCTTTGAGCCGCAGGTTTGACAGGACGAGTTGCAGCAAGAAAGCCATTGCCAAGACATCAGAACAAGACAAAGAGGCTTGCCTTGGCCATGAAACACTGCCATTGGACTACCGAAGACTGGAAGAAGGTATTATGGACTGATGAATCAAAATTTCAAATCTTTGGTTCATCACACAGGATCTTTGTATGCCGTCAAGTAGGCGAAAGCATGGTTCCACAGTGTGTGGCATCAACTGTCAAACATGGAGGAGGAAGTGTAATGTCTGGAGCTGTTTTGCTGGATCCAGGGTTGATGACTTGTACAGAGTGAGAGGCACCCTGAACAGCTACCACAGTATTCTGCAGCAACATGCAATACCCTCTTGGTATGTGCCTAGTTGGTCAGGGGTTCATCCTACAGCAAGATAATGACCCAAAACATAAGTCCAAGCTATGCCAGAAATACATCAGGAAAAAAGAACAAGATGGTAAGCTTGAAAACATGGAGTGGCCACCACAGTCTCCAGACTTAAACCTCATCAAGCTGGTTTGGGATGAACTGGACAGAAGAGTGAAAGCAAAGCAACCTACAAGTGCCACACATTTATGGGAACTTCTGCAACAGATATGGGAAGAACTTTCTGAAGAATATTTGATTTCTATTGTAGAAAGAATGCCACGGGTGTGTTCAGCTGTTATATCTGCCAAAGGGGAGTCAAAAGTTTAGAATACATTTTGGTCTATAAATTGATTTCATGATTTCTTTTTTTAACTCCAATTGCTTATTTGTACTTTGCTTTCATTTCAGAGTGAAATGAGACATTATACTGCACAATTTTCAATAAAAAAAAAAAAACTGGAGAAATTAGGGTGTTCTAAAACTTTTGACCCATAGTGTATGAGCTCAAAACCAAAAAGTCTAATAAAAATACAGTATTTTAGAATATAAAGCTCTAGTGGAGAGATGGTTAGTCAGCATAAAAAAGCTGAAAACAGATGTAAATATTTCCAGTACAGTATGTTTGATGTTTTTGAGGATATAAGCATTTTTCCCATGTTGCCTGGCAACCTTACAGCAATGAGAAAAGTTCAGGAAGTCATTGTTACTGGCGAGGGAAGTCTGGTACATAATCCTCACTGCAGTCACTTGTTGTTACACTTCTGCTTTTTACATGTGTTAAAGAAGAGCAAAGCTTTAAACGGGCTGATAAGAGCCAAACTGTTCGTTTTCCTGTTTCCTGTCTTTATGTGTGTGTATATATATATATATATATATATATATATATATACAGGGGAACAAGCAGGGGAACAGTCGTACATAACAAAGCGCAAAATAAAGACAGGACACGAGGGACAAAAGACTACCAAAATAAAACAGGAAGTAATCTGATAAGGTTAACACAGAGATGGAGACGTGACAAAGTACGGGAGCACACAGGGGAGAGAGTATAAACTGAAACTCAAAGAATTAAATATAAACCACAAGCAGAAAAAAAACTGCCAAAGGTAAAAAAAACAAAAAAAACTAAGAAGGCCTCAGAATATAATTGTAATGAAACCAACCAGAAAATATGTGCTATTAGGAAGGAATCCAGAATGCAAAAGAACTTAAAACTCGATAAACACAGGAATAAAAAAATAATATGAAACTCAAAACGTGGGTCCAAAACCCATGATCCATGAGAGAAACTGCTGTAAATAAACTGACGCTGCATTGCCAAGCCCTGATTGTGCATTACAGGCTCCCCTCTTGTGTTTCATCATGTCCCTCTTCTGACCGCTTGGATGAGTAGTATTTTGTCTACATGACTACGGAAGTGACTCCTGGCTTATTTTTTGAACCATGACAAATGACTGCAGAAGACCTTTTCTGTGAAATTCACAGAGAACAAAAACTCTATTAACAACATCTACTTCATTACATGGACAGACTTCTTGCCCCTGGATGTGACTGATACTTTGGACTGAGCTGATAAGACAACATGAAACAACAATAAAGCTGTTGTTGCTTTAGTGCAAGCCCTGTATAAGTGTTCATAAAGACTTGCTAAAAAAAACATTTATGCTGAAGGTTTTTGTTGTTGTTGTTGTTGTTTTTTTACTATATATGAATTCCTTAAAATCACTTTAAACACGTGTTTCACTGAAAACTAAAAATTATGATTACTAAAAAGTAACCACAAAGATCAACTTATTTTAATAGTGGACCTTTCTTTTTTTTGAAGCATTACATGAAACGAGCATTATGAGAAATCACGTTAGGCAAAAGCAATGAAAACTAGCCACTAATACGTTATATATATATGCAGTACTCCTCATTTTGTTGACCAAGAAAGCTTTACATCTTAACAGAAAGTGAGTCTAGATATTTCATTTTGAAACTATCTGTAGTGGTGTAAGTGGGTCATATCTGTCTTTACGTGAAGAAGCCCTCAAAGCTATGCATGAAAACACAACAGAAATTGACCAGTATATTTGTTTATGACATTGGCTATTGTTGTCCAATAGAAGGGCTTTATGAAAGCTTGTCATTTATCTATAGGCCATCTATATCAACTTGCAGTCGGCCATAAAATATGTAACACTTGGGGCTCCTTGGATTAGAAACATGATCTTGATACATTTAGCACAAAAAATATACAATACTGTAAATAATTTTAAATACGTAATATGAATATTAATAATAAATACTATAATATAATATCTGTTACAAAATAAATAAAACCACACATGTACATATATATCATTAGAAGCCTTGTGTGAATATAAGGTATTTTGAAGTTTATACATTAAAACATTTCTAAGAAAAAAAACAAGAATGTTTTGTGCCGTCTAGTTCAAACTGAATTCTGCCCAGCATCATCTGACTGTATGCCACATTCGGCCTGAAACAAGGAGTCCGTGTAAAGATAGAGAGAAGTTGTGTTATTTAAAGTGTCCTAATTCATTTCATTAGCGTGTCTTTGCCTGCCGTTTCTAATACACCGTCACCAGCTCAGACTGAAAGCTCACCAGCTGATGTGAGTGTCTTGGTCTCTAAAAGGACAAAAATGCATGTAGACAAGATAGTGACGCAAATTCAAATGCAACTGAAGGCAATTACAGAGCACATATGGCATCATTTTCAGGCTACAAAACATATTTTTGCATCTTTATTACAATAAACCACACAGTAAGTCATGCAGTCACATGATCTAGATTTTGCGTGACTAGATCCTTTCGGAGCCTTACCCAAGAATTTTAGGTACATGTACCTCTAAGTGGATGTTTGTTCTAATGTGGACAGAGTCAGGCTAGCTGTTTTTCCCCTTCTTGTGTTTCCAATAAGCTACAGTATACCGTATCGCTCCTACAGACGCAGGGTCATGTTTCACAAAGTTAAAGTTTGTAAGATGTTAAATGTGAAATGACTTTCTTTGTAAAAGGTTCATATATGACTGAATAGAATAGAATAGAATAGTCCTTTATCGTCATTGGCGTCAAGGCGCTTTATATTGCAAGGTAAAGTCACTACAATAACAGAGTGACAACCCTAACAATCAGACAACGCCCCCACGAGCAAGAACTTGGTGACAGTGGGAAGGAAAAACTCCCTTTTAACAGGAAGAAACCTCTGGAAGAACCAGGCTCAGGGACGGATAGCCATCTGCTGCAATCAGTGAGGGGGTAAAGGGAGGAAGATGTGACAAAGACAAAGTGAAATAAAGTTTTTTTTCTCATGTGAATATTTGCTGCAGCCAAGTATGCAGGGCAGGTTATTAATCTATATCTACCTATATATCTATAATTTGTTTCTGCAGAAAAAAGACTGAAAATTCCATTTAAATCTCACACCACCACCAAGTTACTTGTCCTGAACTTGGAACTGTTGTTGTCAGTTGTTATGGGAAAAGGCTTTCTCACAAGAAATTTTGGGGTGATTCTCCTGTGTAGCCCACAGACTTTATCTGCCACGATTGTCTTCCCACAAAACATCCCTTGTGTAGCTCTATGAATATCTTTCCACTAATGCAGTGGAAGATGCACCAACTGCAGCAGGTCTCCACAGCATGGACACCAACAAGCAGCTCCATAAAGGTCCAGTAACATAACTTGCTTATATAGGCTTTACTCACAACCTTCATGTGATCTATTACAATATAATCTGAGAAAGCATTAGAATCTGTGTGAATGCACTCTTATTCAAGAATAATAAGAAATAAAGAGAAAACATTACTGGAAAAACTGTATCAAATGACTGAAATTGGTTCTGAGATGATTGCCTGATAAAAGAGAAGTGTTGTCTTGAGTATGAATCTCACGCACAGATCAGTGAAGGGAGTGCTTATTTTTACAGGACAATACTAAACAAACTACATCGCAGAGGTTTTCACTTGTGTCACTTCAAACATTACAGAGAAATATCACTGAGTTTGTGAGGACTGATCACAAACACAGTGGCTCATAATTTACTTGCCAAAGGGCAAGATAATCTGCATAAATTGTAAACGCTTAAGCAGCTCAGTGAAGCTCCAGGCAAACAAATGGAGAAGAGTCGAGAAATGACTTCAGAGACCCAGCATACTGAGTGCATGCTCTAGTCTATATTCACCGATTCCTACAAAACGAACATCTCAAGCATTGAAGGAGAATCCCAAGAAAGTTATACATTCCTTTTATTCAGAAATAGATTTGGGTCAGTGCTGCTTATCTTCTTCAAGATTTTAGTGTTGATAATCAGAGAGTGTTTTTTTTTCTAAAATATGGCTAATATCCAGTGTTTCTGTGACACTATAAGTCTTTTACCTTGCAAATAGCAAGATGACCTTTGTCATGTGTAAACACTGGCACATCTCTTTAACCTTCCTGCCAAGTGACAAATACATGGTAGTACAAGATGTTCATTTCAACTTTTACATAAACTAGAAGAGAGCAACCCTGGACACTTATCACCTTTGTAAACATGATGGGCCCCCATTGTGCTCATGTTTTAGTATTATACTTTGTTAAGTGTGTTTTTCAAATTAATCCACATAAAGGGCAGCTTTCTCACAACTCAACTAAAATCTTCTGTACTTTAAGATGTGTGCCAAAAACACTTTGGAAGACAGCCCTGGTCCAGGTGGCAGAACACAACTGTGAAGGGGAAATTTGAAGCATTGCAAATTTATGAGAACAGTCTTTCAGTGACTGAGAAGACATCCACTGCAATCATTAGTTCTAACATGCTTCTGAAATCAGTTTTGAAATGCAGAATATTTCCATATTTATTCTAGAGTTTTGTTAGCGGAACATCTATGTTAGCCAGCTTTAAAAACAAACAAACAAAAAACTCATATCAGGTACATTAACATTAGGAGCAGAATATTTATATTTATGTTTCAGAATGTTTTGGGTAGATATTTTGTTTTCAGTATGCTGTAAAGCCTTCTATGTGCATGAAGAGTTAGAAAAAGTGAACCTGCCAAACCTCTGCAACCTGCTCCTTATCTCTGTTTGAGGCTAGCTTCTCCATGTAACATTAGCCACTATTAGCATAGCACACCTGAATCTCTGACCCCTTGGTTGGCAGTAGAGTTGCACTGTGGGCAGTGCCAGCTGTATTTTGACCTTTTTAACAGTCTAATGGGAGTCTAGAATGCTAAAAGATAAATTAGTGCGCCTAATATCTGAAAAACTGTGCAAGTGCAGTATTTTTTATTCAAATGGCCCTGGTTATTTTCTGGTGCACAAGCATATTGACTGACATACAGAACAACACTACACTACAAGAACAAGCAGAACCTCTCAGACAAGTCAGTGATTAATTGTTCTTCATTGTGTCTACCATTTCTCCTTCATTTTTGTGTTATGAAATTTGGTACATGCGGGATATCCCCTGATTCTTTTCATCAAGTGCCATGTCTGCACGTTGAACGCTTAAGTGCTGGGCTGAAATTGGAGGTGCATGTATTCATGTACCTCTTAAATATTAGGCCCTAATTAAAAGATAAGGTACTGTTGTTTGCTTGCATCAAGCTGAATTTTAAACATCTTGAAATGTCAGTTATATTATTTGTGTTTTATTTACATGATGATGCCAATCAGGGTCATTTTGACCCCAATGTAAAATATCTGAAATAAACAGACAACCAGCCAGCCCGGAGGTAGAACCTTTCCAGCATGTTCCTGGGTCTGCACTGGGGTCTCCTCCTGGTAGGACATGCCTGAAACACTCAGCTGGAGGTCATGGCTCAATGAAACTAATCATTAAGTCACCAAACAGTTACTACTTTCCTGTCTGTGGTTCAGGAGCAAATGTTACACTTTGTCAAGAAAATCCTGCAGCTGAGCACAGGACAGTCACATCAGCATGTGACGTTTTCCACAACCCTAGGAAAGTGCTCAGACTGGGGCTTGTAATGTAACAGCATCAGCTCTCTTTATTATGACCAGGGCATGCCCCAGCTCTCTCAGGTACGGTACATCCAGTGACATCTTCAGTGTTCTTTCTTACTTTCTGAGTTAGTGAGGCTGAAGTTATTAAAACTACATATGTGGAACTGGGTGTTTTTGACTCAAGTCCTCTAGCATCCCAAAAGATTTCTATTTAAAAAAACAAAACAAAACAGCATCACTAGATATGAATAGACTAAAAAAGGCATTAAAAAATTAGGAATAATAGATAATAAAACACCTGTGCAACATGATAAAAAAATGTATGTACCTCTGGGGTCTCCACAGACCAGCTGTCAGGATGAGGGTTAAGATGTGTGGTAAGAACACTTTGAAATACAGTCCTGATCCAGTTGGCGTTAGACACAATTGTGATGTGGAAACTTGAAGTCTGCATTGCATAAAATCTGTGCAATGCACTGGACAATGGAGGCAATACTGGGCAGAAAAAGTCTACTGAATGCTTGAATGTGAAGACATGTAATAAAAAAAAATCACAGTCAGAAAATCTTTTGCAATACCCGTCATAAAATTGCTGTGGAACAATTGCTAAACTTCAACAGAAAGAGGAGGAATTATATAACTGGAGCCTCTGGTCATTTTTAGTCTCTGGTTGAACTCTGGTTGAACAGGCTTCTGGGCCAAGCCTTAACGCTTTGTAGAGGTGGGAAATGTCATTTATGTTGAGAGTTTAGAGAAGAAATGTGTCGTTGTCAAAGCTGATAACACAACTCAGAGACATAAAATAGTGTGAAAAAAGAAGACAGCTGGAGTTCTTCAGGTCTGTGAAGCTATTTCACCACTCATCCAAGAGGCTTCTTAGGTTATAAAAAAAATGGTGGTGAGTCCAAGGTATTTAACGCCGAGTGGTGGTTGCCCTCTATAGATCCTGAGGGTCGATGATCCACTAGTGATCATGCGAGTCATCACATCACAGCCTACGTGTGAAAAAATGGCATGGGCCATTGCAATCACTATCTATATTTTTTTTCTTATTTTTATGCTTAAAACCACCACTGCAGCACAGTCATGGACAGAGCCTGGTCAGTGCTCTGCAAATTGCTTTTTTAGTGAGTCACAAATACACAACAGTGGCAGGACAGATTAAAGATTTTACAGTTTTATTACTTTTTATGCTCACTGCTGCCATCCTTCATTATTAACTTTGGAAGGCAACAAACTTGGAGTTGGTAGAGCCTGCAGCGACTTTCTGAGTTGGAAATCTGAGTTAAGGGAACATACCAGCTAAATATTCTGATTAGAAACTTAATCTAGGGGAAACCACTGTGTGACCTTGCCCCACCCCATCATGTGACCTATTCTTTCACAAATGTTTGTAGAAGCACGGCGCATGCCTAGGTGTTTGATTTTATACACCTATGGCCATGGAAGTGATTGGAAAACTTAATTCCATGATTTGGATGGGTGCGTGAATACTTCTGGAAACATAGTGTTTTCTGTTATATCTCCTTGTGTCAGCCCCAGAAGTTAAATTAATTTATATGTCTGCCTTTCCCAGTTTAGCTATAACTAATTTCCTGTTTTATTTTGTGTGTTCATTCCCCCCGTATCATTGTCTTGATTATCTGTACCTGTGTCTTGCTTTCAAATAAAAGTTTGTTGTTTTCTTGTTGTTGTTGTTGGGTTGGTTTTTTTTTTTTTATAATAATTATATATTTATGATGCTTTTTGTGCAGAAAATCAGGCAATTTCAAAGGTTTCACATACAGTACTTTATCCTGTGAAATTCATACCCAATCGAGTCCTGAAGCCTCAGGCAGGGGAGATGAGGGAAGTTTCAGAGGGTCAAAGACATTGTGTTGAAACTGAGATATTGAGGCACATGTTTGGACTGCAGCCAGATGGGCAACTGCAACACAAAGTCCAAAACAGCTCTTAGGCTGATGAGGAATAAACTATTTACCATGATTCTGGTGACCATTATGATCCAGAGTATGTTTGCATACACTTGATTATGTATACATCTATATTCAAAGTACAAATGTAGTTTATTTTTTCCCTTTCAGTTGGTGAAGACAGCTGACTTAGATCTGAGGCATAACTACATCCTTGGCTTCCATCCCCATGGTGTGCTGGTGGCAGGAGCCTTTACCAACTTCTGTACCTACTCTACAGGCTTCAGACAGCTGTTTCCAGGCATCACCAGCTACCTGCTCATGTTGCCTCTTTGGTTCAGAGCTCCATTCTTCAGAGACTTCATCATGTGTGGAGGTTTGAGCCATAGACATTTCAATCATGTTTTCCATTCTGACTCTTTTTTTATGTATGTTAAAATAAACACATTGTATTTGATCACTTTAGATATTGTTTTTTTCTTCTGTTACAACATTGCAGGCCTGATTCCTTCAGACAAAGAGAGTGCCAGTTATCCACTCTGTAACAAGAAAGGTGGCAATGCTATTGTGATAGCTGTTGGAGGGGCACCAGAGGCCCTTGATGCCCACCCAGGCACTTACAATGTACTCTTGGCCCATAAGAAAGGCTTCATCAAAATGGCCATGGAGTATGGGTAAGATCAGCCAGCCCTGAGGGAATGTGGAAAGTTCTGCTCCATCTACTTCTCTTAAATGGTTTTGCTTATTAAAAAGATTGTGTCGATCTATTCATTTTAGGGGTTTTTTTGCAGCTTGACTGTGGACTCCTGAAACACAAACTTATTCAAGTCACTTGCATGGAATTTCCTGGGAAAGCACATATTCTGCTATGAGATCAATAAAAATAAGAAACTAATAAAACTCTATTTGTTCATCCATCAAACAACTTTTTTTTGTCTTGTTTTATTTTTTGTTTTGTTTTGGGTTTTTTTTCCAGAGCTCATCTGGTACCAGTCTTCTCTTTTGGGGAGAATGAAGTGTATGACCAGGTGGAAAACCCGAGGGGAACCTGGCTTCGATGGTTGCAGGAAAACCTGCAAAAGATCATGGGTGTCTCCCTTCCTCTCTTCCATGCACGAGGCATTTTCCAGTACTCCTTTGGCCTCATGCCCTACAGAAAACCTATCAACACAGTAGGTGAGCAAGCAGCTTTACTCCTTCATCACTACATCCAGCTGGATGGATACTTTAATCTTTGGATTCTGGGCAGCGGTGTATAGTAACACTCTAAATGCCTCCTGTGGTTAATAGATAGCTCCCGTCAGGTAAAAACATATGGTAGAGTATCATTGCACTTCCCAATAAGTTTTCAACTTTGTGAGAAGCATCTGGTGTCACTGAGTTCAGTGTCAGTGCATGTGAGTAATAGCGATCAGATATAGAGTGAGATTTGCTGTAAGAACAAACACACTGGGCTGTCCTTTGTAACTGGCTGGCAAGCAGGCCTCACACTTGGTAAACATATCTCAAACATACTGTAAACTAAATAAAGTACATAAAGCACTTTGTCACATCTCTGCAGTTGGGCGGCCAATCAAAGTGGAGAAGAAAGCAAAGCCAACCGCCGAGGAACTTGATGCCCTCCACCAACTGTACATGGATGAACTCAGCAATCTGTTTGAGGAGCACAAAGGCAACTATGGAGTGGACAAAGACGCACACCTGAACTTTGTCTAAAGTGCAACAAGGCCTGAGCAGAATTAAACGCCCATTTATTTTTCAAAGCTCCGGTGCTGCAGATTCACATCATTTTACCTTTTCACCAGTTCTGTACACCTGCTCACAGCTCATCTGTTAACTAAAGACAAAGTTATTGTTTGTACACTCACACGTCCTGCTTTGTCTGTTCAACACTGCCTGTGTAGCTCACTGGGCTGAGCAGGAGCTCCATGTGACTTAAGGCTATTACAGAGGTCTGGGTTTAAACCTTGTCTTTACTGTCCTGTCTCAATAAAGGCCAAAAAAGCCCAAAAATGTAAGCTGGAAAGGCTGCCTTTAAAATCTCAGATCAAATGAAAGAATTCCATTTATTCTACGAGCGCATTAAAATTCATCATGAAACACTAATAAGTGTTTGGTTCATTTGGATATTTAGACTTTATAAGCTATTTGTGTAATCTCACATATTCATGTATTAAAGACTTCATGTCTAGCTCTTTTAGTTTTAGCTCCACATGCTGCAAAGTTAGCATTTCTGAACAATTTCTCTTTGAAACGACTGCCCATTCCCAATTAGGCTGACTCATACTTACACAGTGAAGTCTAATGTAGTCTGAAAAAGGGGAAAGTTTTTTTTAAACAAAATAATTCTGTGTTTATTTAGCCCTCATGATCAAAAAAGCCAAGTGAGGGCCACACAGCCAAAACCCTCTTGACCTCACCTGTAATTGTAAATGATTTTTTTCAGCTATGATTGTTAGAATGGAAAAGTTGCTCCCTTGGTTCTTTTTCACCTGGTGCACTACTGTGGAGTGAAGCGTGAACAAAATGTTAGAAAGCATGGCCCACAGTTGGCACATGGGTCACGCTCTGAGAACCTTGAATTTAGACTGTTGCCCTTTCTCTGGGGCTACATGTGAAAGTTTCAGTTGTTGCATATGAGGTGTTGGAATTTGTGCAAGGCCTGAAACTTTCTCAAATAGAGTCATAGGTTGAAGTTAGATTACAACATTATACTGGCAACACTGTAAAAAAAAAAAAAAAAAAGTAAAAACTGCGGGATTCATTTCATATTTTAAGCAGTACACTCTATACAGTCAGCCCCAAATCAATGGAAATTTCCTTCTTTTGTCTTCAGAGATGTAAAAGTAATGTCAAATAAGTCTTGCACCATTACTGGTTACTTTTAGGATTAAGATTATGATTTTGAATCCAAGCCTTTCACTCATCATGGCTGTTTTTAAATACTTATACTGTTAGTTAAGTAAAGGAGCTATACACGTCTCTCTCTTTTGCTACATTGGAGGAAATTTCCCATTTGCTTTCTTGCAGAAAGTTTCTGTAGATGAGAAAATCAGTGCCACCCTCTATCTGTTAGTTGTTGTGAAGCCACGTCTGAGAGACTATGACAAAGTGAAAATGGGCAGAACAGTTAGCCTGGTGGGCTTTACAACATCTTGTTTTACACGTGTTTTACTTTTAATGTATTAAACAAGCACGGCTGCTTTGTTAGTGACTTTGAGAGGGGCAGCCTTTCAGCTTTTTTTAAAACCTTTAGACAGGTACCTTTGGCTGACTGAGCTGCTTTTAATTGTTGGTTATCATCGAAATGTATTCCCAAACATATTCCTTCAGTGTCTGCCTTTCAGGTCATCAATACCATTGAGAACAGTCTTAATGATCATTTTAAAATTCTTAGATATATTTTTATTACTAACTGAGACATGTGACAATAAATATGAGTATGTGTATGATTTATTGTATTATTAGAACTCACTTACAGGTTAAAGGGTTGGTGTCTGGTTTGTTAATGTGAGTCCCAAATGATAAGCGTGTCTGTGAACTTTGGCAGGCAACTTTTATATGACATGGCACAATTCTGATATTTCCAAATGAAATAACTGACAGACTGGACAATGCCCTGCTCCTTTCAACACAGAGCGGGCAAGATATACTGCATGTGTGTACGTGTGTGTTCAGCTGACAAAACTTCTGACCAAACGAAATTTTACATCAGGACTAGCAGATGTGGCTAGAGAATAAGAAAGAGATCATCTTTAAATAAAGTAGTCTGCACTTAATATAGTGTGACCCTTTTAATCTTATCTTCCGTCTGACTCTGCAAAGTACAGTATGAATCAGAATTTAGATTTCTTGCTGGAAATTATGAGCTTGTCTATAGGCTAATGTCAGCATACCATTTAAAAATCCTGTATCTGTGATGTTATCGGGAGGTATTAATGCACATGGCATGGATTAACACACATCAGGCATTGATACTGTCAGCAAGAATTTTGCTGTCAGCACTCTGCAAAAGTCTTGAGTAACCCCTCATTTCTTTATTTTATGTTTGCAAGGACCCAACCTCGTTGTAATTTCTAAAATGCTCTTGAGCAATAGTTCTCCAGGCCTTCTGAGGTCTATCAATGTTTTTCTTTTTTGTCTTACCTGGATAGAACACTATAGTCATGGACTGGCCTCCCCACATCTTGTACCTGTACTGTAACGTGAAGCAGTGTAGGATCATCTTGACAGAGAACAGAACAAAAGGCAGCCAACAGCTGAAGAAGAGTTTTGGGATGTCCGTCAAGAACCCTGCAGAACTATTCCCAAAGACTGTTTGAAGAATGACAAGAAAGCTTGCCTAAGAGAGTTCAGGCTGTGCTGAAGAATAAAAGTGGTCATACCAAATATTGACTTTCAAGCTTGCAAGAATTGGACAGACTCTGTTTTTGCCTTATATACCGTATTTCCATGTGTGTTTGCACGATTCAATAAACATGTCCAAATACATGCTGTACCTATCTTCCATTTCCCCATCAACGAATAAAGAAATGAAGGATGGTTCAAGACAGTACTGTATTTCACCAACATGATGCTACACCACATTCTGCACTTATAACAACATCATGGCTCTATATTAAAGTAGTGTAGTTGCTAAACTGACCAATTTTAAGTTCCAAACAGCCAACTACTGAAAACATAAAGCATAGCATTAAATGAACAGTATGTCATGGAAGGCCACTAACTGCTGAGCAGTTTGTCAAGTGTTGTTGAATGAAGAAGTAATCCAGTTTAGTGGCAAACATGGCTCTGTCCCAAATTTTTGGAAAAATGTTGCTGGCAATAAACTCAAAATGAGATTGTATTTCCTGTCTCCCATCAAATATACAAGAGGTTTAAGTAATTATTCATCACTTGCAAATCTCTGCAGTGGGAATGTTTTTTTTTTTTTTTTTTAAATCTTACAAAATGTTTCACATTTCACAAAAGCTGAAACATCAGAAGTCACCAGTAATCCACTTATAGGCATGGGCGTGTAAATGGATGCTGCTTCTTCCTTACTTATGTGAAATAAATAAAAGATGAGAAAATGATCCTATAATTAGTCTTATCTAAAGTGTAAAGTGATGAAAATTCAGTGGGGCATGTTTTGCGCTTTGGAAACAGTCCTTGCCTGATAAGTATGTGCTGTAGATTGTATTCATACAGTACAGTAGACAATGTTTTCAATGTTTTTTTGGTCTCAGGCTGCTGTTAGGTGGGTGTGGGGTTTGAGTGAGGTCGGGATAACAACATTGTTGACTTATATTTGAAGACAGTGGTCAAAGTGCAAAAGCATAATGGCACAATGTTTACAGAATCCTATAGGGCACATCTTATCTTTGTGACTTTTAAGCATACCTATCCCAGTGTTCATTAAAAATCTATAGTAATATTGGCTCTATCATCCTAAATGAATTACAGCATTTTAAGAAATTAAAAGTTGCTTTAGAGCAGAAAACTTACATGATACCTTATTATATATGGGGAGGAAGCTTGCATGACAAAGTCATATCTGTAGATAACTGGATATCTGTTCTACAGATTATTATTATATGAGAACAAGAAATTCCTGTCTCCCCCTGCCACACTCCCTGCCGGTGGCTCGGCCGTCAGTGCATTGGTGGTTCTCGGTGTCCGGGGCTCCTCTGGTGGTCCTCCTTGGGCTCTCGTGCTCTGGGAGGCCTCTGGATGTCTGGGGCCTGGATCTCCTCCATGCCTGCTTCATGCCCTGGGGGGCGTGGCTATGGCTCCCCACATCCTTTAGCAGATAATTACATGGAGAAACCTTCCGAATACAAGCGCTCACGCACACAGGTGTGCACACAAGTGTACACACACAGGTGTACACACAGGTGCTCACAGACATAAACTGTATCTTCCTTGGCTGTTACCTCAAAGCATATCATGCGCTGTTGGTCTAGCGTGCTGCTCAGTAACATTGAATATTTAGTATTTACTGTTACTTACACTTATCTAGGTTGTTGCTGTGTCTCTCTTTTGTGTTGTTCTCGTTTTGCTTGTTTTCTCTTTTTTTTCTTTCAATAGGTGATCCAGTGGAGT
>VVHJ01058296.1:0-11609 GCA_015107715.1 Tylochromis polylepis | reverse complement strand
CAGGGATGTGTGGGGGTGCAGTCACTGGTGTAGATGGTGTACAGGAGAGGACTCAGCACACATCCCTATGTTGAGCCAGTGCTGAGTGATAGGGTGGATGATCTCCGGTTGCCAACCTTGACAGATTGTGATCGGTCAGTAAGAAAGTTTTTGATCCATGCACATGTGGCGGGGGGGGCAAGTTAACCAGCTTGGCTATAAGAATGTCTGGGATGATGGTATCAAAAGCCGAGCTGAAATCAATGAAGAGCATCCTTACTGAGGTCCCAGGATTCTCCAGGTGATGCAGAGCAGAGTGGAGGGCAGTGGAAATTGCATCCTCGGTGGACCTGTTTGCCTTATAGGCAAACTGGTGGAGGTTGAAGCTGGGTGGGAGGCAGTCCTTTGTGTGCTTTAGGACCAGCTTCTCAAAGCACTTTGCAACCACTGGTGTCAGTGGAATGCGTCTATAGTCAGTGAGGCCACTGATGGTGGTGGACTTGAGGACTGGGACTATTGTTGCTGATTTCAGGCAGTGAGGGACAGTGGCGAGTAACAGAGGGAAGCTGAATAGTCTGGTGAACACAGGAGCCAGTTGGTCAGCGCAGGCTTTGAGCATGCTCCCAGGTACACCGTCAGGGCCAGCAGCTTTCCTCTGATTTACTGCTCTGAACACATGGCAGTGTGCATGGTAGGGGTGTCTACAGTTCTCTCGAAGCGGGCAAAGAAGTGGTTTAGTTCCTCTGCTAGTGAGATGTTTCTGTATTTGTCCTGTTGCCTTTGTAGTTGGTAATGCGTTTCAGGCCCTCCCATACCTTTCTGGAGTTGTTATCTGAGAGGTGAATAGTCCAGTTTTGCTGCTCTGATGCCTTTTTTTAAGGTCTGCTCTTGCTCTGCTGTACATATCCTGGTCCCCAGATTTGTATGCAGAGTTACGTGCCTTTAACAATGCCTGGACCTTGCTTGTCATCCAGGGTTTATGGTTGGGGTAGACCCGGACCTGCTTTTCCGTGGTGACAGTGCAATGCGTGATGTAACCCACCACTGCAGCTGTGTAAGTCTCAAGGTCGTCATATTTGAAGACACTCCACTCTGTGAGGGCAAAACAGTCCTGCAGCTGAGCCAGAGCGTCCTCTGAAAGGGTGTTAATAGTTCTGATGGTGGGCTTTGTCATTTTCCTGAGTGGTGTGTATGCCGGGACAACAAGCAGAGAGAGGTGGTCAGACATACTCAGGTAGGGGAGGGGAACAGATCTGTAGGCTTGCTTCATATTTGAGTAAACATGGTCCAAGGTGTTGTTCTCTCTCTTAGGCATTTCACATTTTGAACTAATTTTGGCAGCACAGTTCTTTAGCATGCTTTGTTGAAATCCCCTGCGATAATGTGTACTCCTTCTGGATATGTCCGTTGCTGTTCAGAGATCAAGTTGTGCAGGTAGGCAAGGGCTGAGCCAACATTAGCGTCTGGAGGTATGTAGACTGCTGTTATTAGCACTGCAGGCAGTTCTCTAGGCAAGTAGAAAGGTCTGCACACAACAGACATTGCCCCTATGTCTGGGGAGCAGACTGTGGTGATGATCTTAGTGTTTGTGCACCAGTTGTTATGTGTGTAAATGCACAAGCTTCCACCTCTGCTTTTCCCTGCTGTGGTCATTCTGTCGCTGCGGTGCATTGTGCAGCCTGCTAGCTGCATTGAAGCGTCGGGAATTTCCTCTTGTAGCCATGTCTCCGTGATGACCAAGATACAACAGTTGCGGACGAGTGGCTGTGCAGCGAGAAGTAGGTTCAGTTTGTCCATTTTGTTGACGACCGACTGAGTGTTGGTCAGGAAGATGCTGGGAAGCGGTGCTGCTTTTTTAGCCTGGCTAGCAGGCCTGACCGGCAGCCCCGCTTTTGTTTGCATTCCTTCCGCCGCCTACGTTGCTTTGCATTACGTCTTTGGGCTCTCAGGATACTGGAATGATCAGAGAAAATCCATTTAGTATATAGCAATAGCTTATTTTACCTTTGAAAAACATATTATGGCCACAACTCAGGTCA
Source organism: Tylochromis polylepis (assembly GCA_015107715.1). Classification (NCBI taxonomy): domain Eukaryota; kingdom Metazoa; phylum Chordata; class Actinopteri; order Cichliformes; family Cichlidae; genus Tylochromis; species Tylochromis polylepis. The sequence continues at coordinate 9,591 of VVHJ01058296.1, read as the reverse complement.
ACAGATACTGAATTAGAATGGTTTGAGAGCCAGTCCGAACCACTCAGTACACCAAATTTTATTGAAAATAAGTTACGTAGATTCTAGACTTAATGACAGAAATTATAACCATTACATCATTAATATAGAAAATGGCAAAAAGATATTGAGGTTGACAAGGCTTTAATAGGATATACTTATTTTGCCCCTCAGACTGAATGACAATTCAGAATAAACACAAGTTAATCTCTCTTTATGATTTGGCCTAGTACTGCAATACTGTTTCAACACTCTGGGTATCCTCTGTTTTTGGGATGCAATTTTTTTATGTTGCCTTTGATATTACTTCTCCGTTTCTATCATTTGAAAATGTCACTAAATAAATTTACAATATTCAAATTAATAAATGGGTTACTATCTTGGGCATAGTGCATTAGCTCATTTGGTGTGTGCTTGTGTTGCTGTGTACTTTTTTCTGTGGGTTACAGGATGTTCAGACGAACCTCCAACATGACTGGTCTCAGTTATTCCCTAAATGTCATCACTATGCTTAAGGTATAAATGCACATGTCCTTAGTGATTTCTTTAAAAAACAAATAATGGCATGTATGTGATTCTGCATTCACAGTCTTAATTTCAGTATTAAAATGTCACGAGCAAGGTATACAATAAAGGGTTAAAAGATTAAGGCCAAGAGGGAAAAGTCTTCTGTCTACCATACTAATATGCAGGAACAGAAACTGTCATCTTGTGTATGATTTAATTAAAACAAGGTACATTAGGAAACACTCATTTATGTTATTCATGTGATAATAAAACTGGTTTGTATGTGTCTGCAGCATGTAGATATGTGGTCGTTTGATGTGTTTGCACTGAATGATGCCAGCGGAGACCATGCTCTGAAAATTGTCTTCTATGAACTGCTCAACAGATATAACCTGATTAATCGTTTCAAGGTAAACTCAAATAGACACAGATTCCATATATCACTTTAAGTGATTGACTCTCTTATTATTTTAAGTTATATAGGGAATTTCTAATGCTGAAAAAACAAGGTCTGCATTTTTACTCCAACAGTGTTTAAGAAGTACAATACTTTAATAACCTTGTGAAAAATTTCCCATCCAGACTATAAATGACTTTTTGTTTTGTTTTTTATGTGGTGTTATCTTTTAAAGAGATGTAATCATATATGACTTAGTCACTGCTATCCATCATGCTTCTCTCCTGCATTGTCTCAATATCAGATTCCTATCTCTGCACTTACATCATTTGTGGAGTCATTGGAAGTGGGATACAGCAAGTACAAAAACCCCTACCACAACCTGATACATGCTGCTGATGTCACACAAACGATCCATTACCTGCTCATTAAGAGTGGAATTGTGGTAAGTCTTGCTTGGTTAACGGTGATTCAAAATGCAACCAGGAAAACTGCTTTGGTCCTTTCCAGTTCTCAGAGAGAGCCCTCTTCATGTCTTGAAGAAATTGACTCTTTTGTTCTTTACTGTTATGACCTGATAGCAAGCCACAACATTTAAAACCTTAAAACTACCCCACATCCTGATAAAACATTAAAGGAGAAACACTGCTGCAATCCAATAATCGATGTACCTTTGTTTTTTTCACACAGATATTGGTAATTCTTTAGGTTTGTCTTTGGGGAGTCTATTAATTTTGCAGTTCAAGAAAGATCAGTATTCCTTTAAAGCAATTCTAAACACAGAACTCCTAAAGCCTTAGGTTTAAGTAGCTTTTGGATTTTTTTTTATTAACAATTGTGTAAAGCAATATTATATATATTGCTTGTTTGTTCATTGCTACATACAAAATGCAACATCTCACTTTCTTTCAGCACTGGCTAACTGAGCTGGAGATCTTTGCCATCATTTTTGCAGCTGTCATCCATGACTATGAGCATACAGGGACTACTAATAACTTCCATATTCAGACCAGGTAATTCCTACTGAGCAACATTCAAATTATTGCAGTTTCTGAGGGGATCTTAGGATAACTGTTAAAGTCGTAAATAATTTTGCTTGTCAAACAAGTTAAAAAAAAAAAAACCTTAAATACATTCATTTAGATACATTTAAATACATACAAACATAAATTTAAATGCACTGTATTTGGTCACTGAGTGTCATACTAATTATAATCATTATTATTATTATTATTGTTAGTAGCAATAGTAGTAGTAATATCATTAAAAGCTAATAATAATAATAATACAACAATATATGATATAATAATATGATATAATAATACATCATTCTATTATTATGTGTTGTAGAATTTTGTTAAATAAAATGCAAACACTTAATGAGTGTCTTTAAAAAGGGTTTAATTTCACGCTGCAGCATGGAGGGAGAACAGTCAGGTCTGACGCCGAGCTGCGGTCTCTGAAAATGGGAGCAGCAGTTGCTCCTTATATACAGAGTGAGAAACAAAGAACATTCCACAACTCTCCCAGCTCAGTGCCTTCCCTCCAGAGAGAGCGTTACAACTTTGGTATTCTCTTAACAGTCACACGAAGATATACCTCCTGAGGCCTCCCCAGGGAGGCTCCCTCCTCCTGAAGGGTCAGAGAGCGGTCTCTCTATCTGTCTAATGTCTAATGGTGCCTGGGTGTGCCAGTCTACATCTAACCTACTCTACAATACTTTACAATACTTTATTCCACACAGTTAATACCCATATATACTATTGTCAGAACACGCGATCAATACATAAATGAAAAAGGAATTTCCATCACATATGATAGTCTGATAATCATAATATTGTTTTTATATATATATATATATATATAAACAAACAAGATGTTCTGTGGGATTTGCAGGTCAGACATGGCACTATTTTACAATGACCGAGCTGTTTTGGAGAACCATCATGTCAGCGCTGTCTATCGCCTTCTACATGATAATGAGGAAATGAATATTCTCTCTAATCTTTCAAAGGCAGACTGGAGGTAATCAGTAAACAGTATTCAAATATTCAATTTGTGTAGCTGCTCCACATCTGTCATGGTCCTGACCCAGTATTTTGAGTTTCTGTTGTGGACTAATGAATTGTTCTTTTCAATTTAAGAAACTTTTCTTCAGTGCTTGTATTATTTGGTCTTAATTTTGTACTTCGTAGTGCCTCTGAGTTTTCTTGTCTATATTTCTTATTCTTGATTTTTGTTTGATTGTGTTAGTACCCTTTTGTCTCCAGTCTGTCCCAGTCTCTTCTCTTTCTCTTGTCATCAGTGTCTCCTGTACCAGTCAGTCATGTCTCCGTATTTGTTTACCTTTTTGTCCTAGTCAAGCTCATGCATCTTAGTCCTGGTACTTGTATTAGTTACCTCCTGACAGTTCACTTTCCTCCATGTTTCCCAGTGTTTTCTAGTCCTAGTTTATATTTCCAGTTCAGGTTCCATAAGTTTCAGCTTTTTTGTTTTCCTTTTACTTTGTTGGACGTCACCCTCAATAAATGGCTTGTTTGTCTTTCGTTCCATCTCCCTGAGAGTCTGCTTTTGGGTCCTCATCTCCCCTATGACATCACTTTAGTTCAAGCCAATAATTTACATTTATAATATTTCAGCTGATCATTGTTAGATACTCTAATGCTGGCATTCGCATGTATTCACAGTGACACAGATTTTAACATTTGATTACAATGTGCTTTTTCTCATTCCAGGAAAAAAAGGGGTTGTGCTATTCAGATCAACAGATGTAATGTACACACTGTAAAAAGAAATTCAATGAAAAAATATTCCAGTAGCTGTACAGTAATGTAATTTTAATTTTTCATAATTAAAATACTGAAGATTTCTGTAATTTCATCAGAGTATAAATAAAAATAGTTATTTTAGCTTTAAATTTACATGAAATATTGTGTATTTTAACAGGTTTTTTATTTTAAATAAAATGTTACTACATATGTAAAAACAATAAAAAGAACAATTAATATGTTAAAACACGGTTCTAATACTATTAATCAGGCCTAAAATTTTGTACTTTTAGTCAATAATTAATGTAATAATATAACACCAAGCAAAATACTTTCACTTATATTTTTACTTATATTCTAACATAAAGTGGGATTTATTCTTTTAAAAACATATAGAAAATGTTGTCGTAATTATAACATACTGTTAATTACAGATATTATAAAGTATATACCGATGGAGCGAAAAAAAACCCAACATGCCATTGTTAGACCACTTTATCATTTTATATAATTTTTCACTTAGTGATCAGTGACTAAACATGGACTTTACATTGAGATATATAATTTTTATATATGACCATAAAAAGCTGCAAAATAGTCAAACAGGGAGTTTGCAAAGAACATGTTTGTGGTGGTCAACAGTATCTTATTCATAATATTCGAGTAGTGTGTATGTCCAAAAATGTTAGGTTAGGTCAGGGGTAACTCTTTATTATTACATTTTTAATTATTAAAAATGAGTAAGCTGTGTAACAGCTTTTTGCATTTGCATTTGTGATCTGTCATGAAGTGTGGAATAAGAGGCATGAAAATGCAGTACTTACAAACCAGCAGGTTAAACTGAAAACTAATCTTTAATTAAGATGTATGCAGAGTATCCACAGAGTAAAAAATAAAACTGCAAAATCTAAACTTCTTTGAAGACATTAAAAAAATGACCTTAAAAAGAACAAAGAAAATGAAAATGAAGGAAGTAAAACTAAATGAAAGACACAGGAGACAAATGACTGCCCAAAAAAGGAACACTGAGGGAAGAGTTAAAGTCTATGATCAAGACTATACATTAACTACAGTAAGATAAGATAACTTTTTGTTGTCATTGCACAGTCATACTTTGTACAATAGTATGATGAAATTGGAAAATTGTCCCATGTCGGCACTAAACAAAACTAAACACAGCAAATTCATTGTTGCATATTATATGTTATATTATATTTATTGCATATTATTGCCCCTCTAAAAAAAAGTCCATGGAGATAGTTAATCTAGTCAGCTTTTAGCATTGATTAAGGCTATTGCCCTGTTGTAAAAGCTGTCCTTGAGTCTGTTTGTCCAAGACCTCAGCAACCTGAATCTCCTGCCAGATGGCAGCAGCTTGAACACCCAGTGTCCTGGGTGTGTGCAATCCTGTAAGATGCTGTGTGCCCTCTTGAGACAGCAAGTGCTGTACAGGTCCTTCATGGAGGGAAGAGGATGTCCAATGATTTTTTTGGGCCATATTAATGACCATTTGAAGTGTCTGTGAAGGTTCTCAGTCATCCAGGTCATGGTAGTCTAAGGAGCTTGGAAAGAAAAGCGTCGGGACTTCTTTAAGTTTCTTGAAGACGTTTCACCTGTCATCCGAGAAGCTTCTTGGAAGTTCAGACGCTTTTCTTTCCAAGCTCCTTAGACGACCCTTTGAAGCGTCCTTTTTTGTGTACCATGGTGCAGCTGGACACAGAGACGTCAGCACACTTTCAATGGAGCAACAGTAGAAGACAATCAGCAGCTCCCTCTTCAGGTCCATTTTTCTGAGGATTTTCAGAAAATGTAGACACTGTTGGGCCTCCTTTACAGCCTCATAGGTGTTTGAGCTCCATCAGAGGTTTATGTCTATGTGCACGCAGGATCTTGAAGCAGACTGGGAACGAACCACCAACCTTCTGGATGGTGCTCTACCACCTGAGCTACAGCCACTCCAAGCTTACAGCACCTGGTATTCCCAAATGGTCTCCCATCCAAGTACTAACCAGGCCTGACCCTGCTTAGCTTCCAAGATCAGATGAGATTGGGAATGCTCAGTGTGGTCCAAATCATTTCCCACACACCAGTCTGACAGCCTCTGAACTTCAGCTCTGTATGCCGTCTCGTGATGACCCCCACCACAGTGGTATCATCTGCGAACTTAATAACTGCATTGTCTGGGTGGGTACTGACACAACGATGTGTGTACAGAGTGTACAGTAGGGGACTTAGTACACAGCCTTGTGGAGAGTCGGTATTAAGGCTGAGGGCTGAGGAAAGATGAGGACCCACTCTAACTCTCTGCACATGGTCAGAGAGAAAGTCTCTGATCTAGCAGCATGTGGTAAAAGGAAGTCAGATATCCAGCAGTTTTACTATCAGTCTGTCTGGGAGTGTTGTATTAAAAGCAGAGCTAAAGTCAACGAAGAGCAGCCTGGTGTAATTCCCCTGTTGTTCCATGTAGGAGATGGTGGTGTGGAGTGGTGTGGTTGTAGCAATGGCGCTTCAGTATATCTGTTAGCTCTGTATGCTAACTGAAGTGGGTCGAGTATGGGTGGCAGGTAGGACATGTTGTGGCGTCAGACAAGTTTCTCAAAACACTTCATTATAACAGGTGTTAGAGCAACTGGTCGATAGTTGTTGAGGCTGCTAATTTTGGTCCATTTAGGCAGTGGGACGATTATGGCTGACTTCAGACATGGCGGGATGGAGGACTGGGTCAGTGAAGCATTGAAGATCTTAGTGAAGACCCCAGCCAGCATATTCCTGCACCGTGAGGCGCTTGGGCTGCTGCTGCCGTCCAATGTTTGAACTGTGGCTGCATTGATATAGATGCATATATAAGCATAAATCCTCTCCTCTGTTCTTACTGGAGTGGCTGTTTCTGTTGTGACAGTGGACCGTGTGGCATGCTAACTCAGTAACTGAGTCCGGTATTGATGGCTGTAGCCAAGTCTCTGTGAGTAATACAATGCTATTGTCCCATACACACTTGTTGACTGCAGTCTGTAATCTCAGTTCATTGATTTTGTTGGTTATGCACCTAACAGAGAGGAAAATGCTCCGAAGGAGTGGCTTAAATGATTGTTTCTTTAGCCGTGCTTAGTGGGCTCGCCCTGCAGCCTCGCCTTTGCCTGCTTTGTTTATGCTTCCTCTTGGGCTTGCTGCTGGGGAAGAATCAACCACGGAGACCCTGGAGTTCTTATTATATCCTCCGGAATGCCGTGGAAGTGGTGATAGTCCAACGTAATGTTCCTTGCACAACGTAATCCCAAACTCAGAACGTCCTGACGACTGTACCAGACATACAGTAGTAAAAAAACCACATACACCCACACATATACACGTAGAAAATATAGAAAACAAAGCACCGAACGTGAAGAGCAGTAAGTAAGCCGCTGCATCTATGCACGCTGTCATCTTAACAGTACTTTTCATATTTATCTATAAAGTGTCCCTGCAAACCCACAATGTGACACACAAGATGAAACCTTATGACATATATTTATGTTATTTTTGAACATCCTTAAAATTCTTATGGAACAAACTCACCTTTTCACTAACCCTTGATACCTAGAAGTCATTTAATAAATCTGCTGAGAGAAAGAAAATCAAGTCTGTGTGAGTGCAGGGGATACTCAAATAGATAAATCTGTGTAAATCTAAAGAAGTATGTATACTGAATTAAAACTATTCTGTAAAGGTAGCTGAAAAGCTAAACAAAAGCAGTTATTAGTTTTGCTAGAAACCCCACTCTCCTTTTAATATAATGAGTGGGAAGAGTTGGTTCAATAGTGTAATCATAATTAGCTGACACCTATTTAAACTTTACGCAATATGACTAGTTATAGAGATTTAGTCCCAAACTGGAGTAAATTAGCAAGCTATTGCGACTGAGGTTGAGTTTGGTATATCTGCCTTCTAGATGCAATATATATATATATATACCATTGTGCCTGCTGCAGATTGTGAATGGTCTTTTTTGTATTCTCAACAGAGCTGGATTACCCTCTGCGTACCGACCCTACACACACTGAGAGCAGCCCATTTGCTTATGTTTATTACCAACACTGTATTATTTTGAAAGATAAATGCTGTTGACATTGCCCAGAGTGCCTACCCCACACTTTTGTTTCTATTTAAAATAAAAATGTGAAATCTGATTGGTTGCAGAAAGGTTCCTGATTTAACCGTTTCACATCTTACAATTTTTTTTAGATTACAAAAACTAAGAAATTACAGATAATTACAAACATATTCTGGCATTTTCAGTGTAACAAACCATTTTAAAAAGTTATATGTGAAATAATAAAAAATAATACTGATTATATTTTTAATGACACAAGCCTGTAATTTCACAGGCGTTTAACATTTAACATTTATAAAATTAGGTGATATCTTAAAAATAATAATGATTATGTATTTCTATTTGTATTATTTTTCTGTAATTTTACAAAATTTGATAATATAGCATACACCATTTGTAAAATTGGTTTATGGCAGTTTACTAATACTAGTAGATGTGATACACTTTTAAAAAATCATTCATACCATTTTCCCACCACTTTTTGTTGACAACTTCTATAATTTCACAACATGCCTGTTAATTAACAAGCCCATGTAAAATTACAGAAACATTACTTCTTTTACTGGCATTTTTGTGTCATTTTACACTCAGTGCATTACATTTTTAAAATGTATTTACTGCACAAAACTAGAATGTAACAGTTTTATCTTTTAAAAAAAACAAGGTATATATATATATATATGAAATTATGTTAAACTTGCAACTGTATTTTTGCACTCTTATTCTGTGTAAAACTAAATACACTGCTCAATAAAACAAAGGGATCTCTTAAACAACACAATGTAACTCCAAGTCAGTCACACTTCTGTGAAATCAAACTGTCCACCTAGGAAGCAACACTGATTGACAATTAATTTCACATGTTGTTGTGCAAATGGAATAGACAATTATAGGCAATTAGCAAGACATCCCCAATAAAGGAGTGGTTCTGCAGGTGGTGACCACAGACCACTTCTCAGTACCTATGCTTTCTGGCTGATGTTTTGGTCACTTTTGAATGCTGGCGGTGATTTCACTCTAGTGGTAGCATGAGACGGAGTCTACAACCCACACAAGTGGCTCAGGTAGTGCAGCTTATCCAGGATGGCACATCAATGCGAGCTGTGGCAAGAAGGTTTGCTGTTCTGTCAGCGTAGTTTCCAGAGCATGGAGGCACTACCAGGAGACAGGCCAGTACATCAGGAGACGTGGAGGAGGCCGTAGGAGGGCAACAACCCAGCACCAGGACCGCTACCTTCATGTTTGTGCAAGGAGGAACAGGAGGAGCACTGCCAGAGCCCTGCAAAATGACCTCCAGCAGGCCACAAATGTGCATGTGTCTGCTCAAACGGTCAGAAACAGACTCCATGAGGCTGGCATGAGGGCCCGACGTCCACAGGTGGGGGTTGTGATTACAGCCCAACACCGTGCAGGACGTTTGGCATTTGCCAGAGAACACCAAGATTGGCAACTTCGCCACTGGCGCCCTGTGCTCTTCACAGATGAAAGCAAGTTCACACTGAGCAGATGTGACAGAGTCTGGAGATGCTGTGGAGAACGTTCTGCTGCCTGCAACATCCTCCAGCATGACCGGTTTGGCAGTGGGTCAGTAATGGTGTGGGGTGGCATTTCTTTGGGGGGCCGCACAGCCCTCCATGTGCTCGCCAGAGGTAGCCTGACTGCCATTAGGTACCCAGATGAGATCCTCAGACCCCTTGTGAGACCATATGCTGGTGCGGTTGGCCCTGGATTCCTCCTAATGCAAGATAATTCTAGACCTCATGTGGCTGGAGTGTGTCAGCAGTTCCTGCAAGACGAAGGCATTGATGCTA
>VVHJ01058293.1:0-11976 GCA_015107715.1 Tylochromis polylepis | reverse complement strand
GTTTCTGTAAGGCAGAGTAAATCGATTTGTTGATCAATTATTAAGTCATGTACTAACAGAGACTTGGAGGAGAGAGACCTAATATTTAATAATCCAAATTTCACTGTTTTACTCTTTGGTTCAGATGTGGATACTGTATTGTTCTTTCTTTGTGATTTTTTATGTTTAAGTTGTTTATTGCTGGTTTTTAGTTTGTTTTTTGTCTGTTTGGGAGCTGACACAGTCTCTATGGAGATGGGTTTTTTGGGGGGGTAGCAGGAGGAGAGAAGCTGCAGAGAGGCGTGTAAGACTGCAACTCTGCTTCCTGGTCCCAACTCTGGATAGTCAAGGTCACATCTAAAACCTGCAGGACACCGGCCCTTGAGGCCTGGAGTTCTCCCACCCCTGAGCTAAGGGAACCTGGTTTACATTGCCTTTGGACTTCTGGATTTAATACTCCATTTGTTATTTTTCCTTCTCACTTTTTTGGTTTGGCTGGCTGTTCAGAAGAACAGCCATCGGGACTGCAACAGAGGCAGCAGAGAGAGCTTCCAGGTGAATGTGGATCAAGCAGGGTGATCTATGGCCTAATGCTGCTGGGACCCAAGTTGGGGCCTGATCAACCCCAGCTGGGTCACCTGGGTGAGGGTGTCTGATGTTGTAAGACCCAAAACACCCTATGAACCCAAGATGCATCATTGATGATGCATTCCAGCGCATCCATCGGTTCACCATGTATTTTGTGTATTTTGAACCAAACCATATCATTTAATATACCTAACCACATAGGAACTCAAAGTTGAAATATTGCTGTGCTAAACAGGTCAGAAACTCCTGTCCTGTGGGTGGAAGTCCTGTGATCGATGTTACTGTCATTCTTTCTTACGGAGACTTTGAATTTGCTTTTAAATACTTGTGGAGAACTACCCTACACGTCAAAAATAATAAAATGTGTGACGCCACGAGAATCTGACCCATCCACAGTACGTGATAAATTGAGAATAAGAATGTGTCCTTATTTTACTTTCTACAGCAACAGTCAGCTCAGTGTTACGTGTGCTTCAGCCGAATGATACTCATTAGTTTTGCACTGTTAGTACTCATTCACCCCCAATAACTCAAGGGCATTTAATCACAGTCACAAGAAGCAATTAAAGAAAAGCTGTTATCAATGCCAAAGGAGGCCAGACAAAATGTCAAGTTTGTTGGTTGATGTGTGTGAGTAAGAACTATTTAGCTTTTCTGGTATAGCAATTCTGGTATGCTATACCAGAGAAGAGCAGCACATTCCTGGTAATCTTGTCATTGTTTTGAAATTTGGTTTTCAACTCTGTGCCACACTGGTGACTTGCGTGACATTAATGCTAGCACAGTATGTCACTTGATCCCTGTATAAACACCTCCAGTGTTAATACCCATTACTTCAATGCCAGTAAAACTGACGTCAGAGCCAATATCAGTTCCCATACCTCGCTGTCATGTAACCTCCTTCATACATTGAGCGTATGAGAATGTGACAGACAGAGGGAGAAAGCGAGAGAGGAAACTGGGTGACGCACAGCTGTCCTGATTCGGCCTGATTATTGCTGCGTCTCTGAGTCAAACAGGAAGGGAAACTCTCTGCAAAGGAGACAGAGCTCTCAGATGTGACTCTGTGAGAAGAAACGTCTATTTGCTTCTCCATTTCCTTTGTTCCTCAAAAGATATCACTGACATACAGAGACACACACTTTTTATGGACTCTCAAATCATATGTTTCAAAAAATGTATTTTTCGACACCAAAGAGAAATGAAGCACGTGAGTATCATGACAACTAACTGATAACATATCTTCCAGAGAACCAGGAATAAAGACATTAAGTGGAGAGGATTTCATTAAGATCTTGAATAATTCACAGCGATGACTCCCATCTAATGTCAGATATCGCTGTTACGTAGACGCGCTAATGTGTTCGTAATTGTCAGATGGGAATGTGGCTACATCCAGACGAGCAGAGGCAGGAAGCTGCTGGCCACTGCTGTGTGCGTCACTTATCTTTCCTCCATGGTGTCAGGAGGAAAAAGCAGCGCGAAGACAGTTTAATTGAGCACTGATTAAAGTTTAATTGATTCATTTCAGTCTGAATCTATTAAGTAGGATGGAGATGCACACAGATTTCTCTTGAGTAGCTGGAGCAATGAAGTTGAACACATTTTTCTTTACAGTGAATGATATTGCTTGTTATTTTTTTTTTTTACTGCTGTGCAGCATTTATATGGCTGTATGTGCACAGATGGGTGACAACTTAAAGACATTTTTAAAAAAGCAGTCTTTGACACCTGCAGCGATGGGATATGCTGTCTCTGTCACTCTCTGAGAGACATCTTAGTTTTGATCTTTTACGTTAGAGAGAGGCCAATCCATTTCACACTGATAGGAGTGATCTCTTCCAAGATAACATTCATTGGGAATAAATGGTAACAGAATGGCTTGATGAGGATGATGTGATTCGTATGCTCTAACCAAATCTCGACCCTACTGCAAACACATGGGAGATTTTGGACTGATCTGTTATTGAGCTCGGTGCACAACAGGTGGGTGAAATGAACAAATATTTGAGTCTTTATTTGGCGTGTGGAAGAATAGATAAATAGAGGAGGTAAGTGAATGCTTCACATCACTCACAATATTATCTACTTTACTCCATACACGGTCCATATAAATGCTTTGCCTTGGTAATGGAAAAAATGGGACTGTATATACACGAAGAAGTACAAATAAGGAAGACGTGGGAGCTATCAGAGAGGAGACGAAGAAAAGGACACTAGGAAAATATGGTCACAAGAAAAGATCTATGAAGCGAAACCAAAACATAAATACATTGAAAGAAACCAGGACCATGAAAGTTGGACCCCACTTCCTGCCATTATCATCAGAAACGCGAAGTTAAAGAGTAACTTTTGATCGACTGGTGTTATTTCCCACAGTAGTGTTTGTTTATGTACTGGCACTGAAACCTTTTTGGATTTATTTGAAAATTGTTTTACAACAGTAGGTTTATTACGCAGCACATACTGCTTACAGCAGCAGAGGCTTTATGGAAGTAGTAGCCAGGCTTTGAGTACAATTACCAAATGTTTCCTGACTTAGGGACGGCCGATGATGCTTCACAATTAGCCTTCAAGTCAAGCCTTTGTTTTTAGCATTTTATACCACTGAAGTAAGGAAATGCAGGGGATATATCCTTGGAATATATAGAACAGATGTATCCGTCCCTCCTGATAAAAGCATAAAAGAAGCAGAGGATTCTCATTCTGTTCAAATGAGTCTTTTTTTTTTTCAACATAATACACCACAAATATGATTTATGAGTTCATAAAATCACTGAATCATTCTTGGAAAACTGCATTATTCTCAGCCCCATAATATTCTTCCAGGATGCAGGAAATGAAGGGTCTCGGAGTAAAACAAACATTTTCAGTCGTAAACACTTTCATTTTTTTCTCTCCTTTCGTTCCTTTTCCTGACACTCAAACATGTCTCAGGCACAGAAAATTTCCTTGCTTTTAAGCCCTGCCCATGCCCGGCCGAGCCAAAAACACCCCTTCTTTCATCTCCCTCTGCTTCCCTGTCCTCACATTCACCCTCTCTTCCCATTAAAGCTGCCACCCTCCTGCTCACCTTCAGTTATATTTTCTAACCTTCTGATGTTTCTCCCTTTTGGAAGAGAACTTCCCTGCCTGTCTGTCACCTCTAGGCTTTTATCTTCTGCATGATCTTCTTCTCTGTCACTTATTCGTGTACTTGCAGAACCTGGAACTGGACATTTAGTCCCCTTCAAATCTGCAGTTCTGCTGCAATCCAAAGGAGCCTTGAAAACTTAAATTGGGTGTAATCCCTCTATATCTAGTCTATGCAGATGTTCTTCCATGTTTTTCTGTTGATAGGGATAAGCCCCATTAGGCCCAGCAGTGAGTAAGTAAGGATCCTTAGACTTTCATACAAGCAGAGTACGATGGAGGCTGCTGCGGCTAAAGCTTGGCAGCAGGGACAGTGACTAATCAGTCTGGGCATCCACATGTATCATCATGCAGAAGTAATCAGTCTGACATGGTATTATCAAACACTCCAGCAGTGGGTCAGCCATGAGGCCAAGCCTGCGTGAAATGTAGATTCAACAGTGCGAGGTGCACGACTCTTTTATAAATCCATCACTAAGTCCTTCTCAGCTAGACCTGAAATAAATCTTTGGCCATGAGGCGGGAAACAGAAATACGCTGATACTGTGAACTTCCCAGCAAACAGCTGCTTAATCTGCAGCAAATGAGACCTTTTCACATACATATGGAGTTTTTGGCTACGTCTCTTCATCTGTGGCTTGGTGACCAGGGACTGCAGTGCATACAGGGTCAGAGCAGATCTGTAGTGCCAAGTTTAAAGCAGTGACGCTCCTTCATATGTCTGTTTGACCCTCTTCATCAGCCACATCTGTGTTCTCCCTGTTGCTCTTCTCTTCTCTCCCTCCCATTTTTTCCCTGTATGATGGTTGCTGTCTCTCCCTCACTTCCTCCCTGGTGTGTGAGAATTAGTAAGCAATTTTCAGAGGGTGACTATCAAAGCCATCAATAATCTCATGTTCCATTTTTTTTCTTCAAATAACGTGAGTTTTGAAATGAAGGCTTTAATTTGAATTATGAAGGAAATGTTGAGTTTGTGTAAATATTTAAATGCAGTAAATTTAACAGAGCCCAGGAGATCAAAAGAAGCTTATTATTATGTGACCAGTTATGTGCAGAGACCATTTTCTTCTAAGTCCTGTTAGTTATCATGGTTCCTGGGTCGTACCCGGTGATTTACATTCTAGTTCTCTATTGTTTCATCCTTTGACTGCAGTATTATTTCCCAGCACTTCTGAGTTGTGTTATCTACGCTTCTAGTTCTCAGTTCCTTGGTTGTTGTTAGTTCTCTTTTGTTTCCAGTCTATCCTGGTCTCGTCTTGGTTTGATCTCTGAAAGAGGTCAGCTTTGTCTCGGTGTGTTTCCCTTTCTGTCTTTGTGTTGAGTCTGCATTTCTGTTCCCACCGGTCTTTTTTTTCTTTTTCTTTTTTTATAGTCTCTCATCGTGTGTGTGTGTGTGTGTGTGTGTGTGTGTGTGTGTGTGTGTTTATGTTCAGTTTTGCTTCTCTTTGGTTCATTAGTTGGATACTGTTCAGCTGTGTTCCCTCGGGCGTTTCCACTTTGCCTTTACCTCTATACTTAGGTCCTCAGTTTTCTTCTGTCCTTTGTTGTATCATCCCTCATGGTTCCTATATTCTTGTGTAGTAAATTCTGAGTTCCTAGCATTCCCAGGGTAATAGTATTCCTAGTAGATTTGCTTCCTAGAACTACCTTATGACTTTCAGCAATAAAGCTATATTTCTGAGCATTTCCCTGAGTCTGCCTATCACGCAGCACTAGATATGACAGTAGCATACATTTATGAGCCTGTACTCCTCAGATTAAAGTTGGTCTCTCACTAAAGGACTCAAACTGTGACTTCATGAATCAACTTGTGCACCACATGCATCTGGTTGAAGTTGTCTATACTGGTTTTTGATCTGGTTCTGTGTGGTTTATCCTAAATTTCCTGGGTAGACAGCCACGTTGGGCCAAAGTTTATTATTTATACAGGACTGCTGGCTGTGGCACTGTCTTACATGTCGTTCAAAGGGTTTGCAGCTGTGCATCTTAGTTTCAAATCTTTGTTAACGGGTATAAGCGAGCCCATCCTTTGTAGATGGAGCTTGCATCACAGTCAATGCATATCTTGTTATCCTAACCCAGCTATCTTTATTTGGTGATTTAGTGTGATATTATAACTTGGAGTGTTTCAGTTATTTAAGTTAAAAATCTTCTTAGTTTAAAAAAAAAACAAAAAACATTTTAACCAAGTTTCAGGTCAGAAGTGTTGAGTAAACTACATTTTTCCTGTAGGTGAGCTCCGTAAGCTCAGGATGAGCCAGGCAGCAGGTACATCTAGCAGATAGTTTGTTCATTATTAGTAAAACCATAAACAGTGTGCACTAATCTTCAGTTCTCCAGGACATCTGAACCTGTGTGCACATTTTTTTCAGCCTTTAATTCAGTTTCTTCATTTTAGTTATTGCCTTCCCTCCTATCTCTATATCTGCCTCAGAAGCAACTCTGTTTCTTTCAAACAAATCAACTGAAGAAGACTCCCTTCTCCTCCTCCTCCTCCTCTTCCTCACGCTCCCTAAGCTCTTTTCACCCTCTATAATAGCATTTCTTCAGGGAGGGCTAAAGTTCCCCGCTATCCAGCCATGCCTTTTCTCTCCAAGCCCAAATGAATGGGACACTTGAATGGGTGCGCTGGGGGTGGATAAAGGCTGACAGGGTTTTAGGAGCTGTGGCGGTAAATTTAAGCTGACTGCAGCAGACTGCAGTACTGTCAAGGCTGGTCACACAGCTACAGCTTTATAAACCCTGATGCAGCTTTATTGTATGTACTAGGTCCGTAAATGGCCTAATCAATGCTGTTAGACACACAAATACAGTGGAGCACAAACATGCAACATATGCAACAGATGGTGTGCTGAATGGGCACAACAGATGGGTTTTTGTTTGCCTGGAGGTGAAAATAACCAGGTTATAAATCTGTCAAACCAACAGGGAAAACATGGGTGAGGAATATCAGGTGATATTGTTTTCATCCTATTCAAAGCACTACAATACCCAGAAATATAAAGGAAAACCTTGAGAAGGCATTGAGATACATCCACGGGCATTATTAGATACAGACTCAGGCTACAAATGAGTTCACAAAGGACTGTTCTCTGCATTTTCAAGGAATTCTGCTTCTTTAGAAATCCTTATCATTGTAAAACAAACAAAAGAAAAACATTAAGAACTGTCCTCTGAAGCTGGTGGAAAAACAAAAACAATAAAAATGTTTGGACATATTTTCATCATACCATACAAATTTTAACTGTACAAAAAGAAGCTGTATCTATGTTTAAACAGAGAATGTGATTTACATCTTACCCTCCAACAAAAGGCTTAAGGACCAAAATAGAGGAGGTGATTGTTTTTCACACTGCATATAATGCAAATGTATTTCTTGCCAGTCTGTGGAAACTGCTGCTTAATCAGCAACTGGCTTTCAACCACAAGCAGCTGCTGGCTGATTCACTTGACAAATTCTGTTTAAAGTCATGCATGAATGCATGAGGGTGGTATTTACACATGTCAACACATATCCTATATTTAAGTTTCATTGTGTTTTTCTAAACCATGAAAGATACAGCTAACTTACAGCCTCTACCAAGGTGAATGGTAAATTTCATAATTAAAAAAAAAAAAAGATGATCCTAACCCATACCAGAGAGTAATGATTTCTCTCCTTTTTTTTTTAAAAATAATAATCACATATTTTAGCTCTTGTGTTTGTTTGTTTTTTTTCCCCTACATACAATAAATACAAGCCTCTCTCTCTCTCTCTCTCGAAAGGAAGCAGACAGATGGAATATTTTTAACCAGTTGCTAAAACCAGATTGGCAGTCTGGCCAATTAACCCTACAAACAAAAGTCGGCAGAGGCGACGTAGTTTTAACATCGTCAGCTGGCCACTTCTATCTACTTTATGTCTCAAATTGAATGTTTTAAACATAAACATAAACATGTTCTGCTTTTTAAGTCTAATGTCATTTACAATTCTGTGTCCAAACGTTCTTACAGTTTCTAAAGTCAAAACAGCACTGAGGCACCACTAAGAGATCAAAATTACCCAAGTTCTTTCAAATAAAATGAGCAGCATGGCTGTTCTCCTTTATGTTTCATTAAATTTTGGTGAAAAGGATTTATGAGGTTAACCGCAAGTCAGCGACACTATGTGGACAGAAGTATCATGAATTGAAGTGCTTAGGACCCAAATATGGATACATGGAAATGGGTTAGCCAAACTTAAACTTAAAGCAAGCCTTTTATTTGTTTGGTCAAAGTCCATAAAGCAAAGTCCACCAGAAAAACAAACAATTCAAAACTGTCTGAAAACACAGAAAAGATTTTAATAGACAGGAATGGCAGGACTACACATGCTAACGGGCTGAGCATGCCAGAGGTGCCCAAAATTAACACAATCACATGGGAGGGAGTAAAACTGAATATAAGACACAGAAGATAACTAACAAGCAGAATAAAACATGGACAAGAATAAAACATAAACTAAGAATTCAAGACTGAAAACACTAAGAAAATACATGAAGACTGAAATGTAGACAAGAATCAAACAGAGAATATGTAATAATAAACTCAATGCGTCACACCAGCAGGAGCCAGTGAAACCCATGTCATGAAGCTCCCAGCGCACAGTTTTTGTGCTGATGTTAATGCCAGAGGAAGTTTAGAGCTCTGCAGTTACTGACTGAGCAGAGAGTTGGTGACTTACACACCATGCACAATTCCCGAGCTCAGTGAGTTCTTCATAATGAATATCAAGGAAAAGTGTTTATACACCCAAATCAAAGATTAGGAGGCGTGGCCCAACATGTTCGTCAGCATGCTGTAGTTGTTATACTTTGTCCTGATTTATAAAACAAACAAAGACACAGGTCTCCTATAACTTTGGATTAAAGAGAGGCAGTAAAAATGTTTACATATTAGAAATAAAAAGTTTGTTTAGTGTTTCCAGTGAACAGATTCATCTTTACATCTTTAAAATTGTGATAAAACGGGGAAACCATTGGATCTTATGTGAAACATATTAATTTCTATTGCATGTCCCAGTCTTCTGCCACTCCTCCAAATACTAGAAACACACGGTTACATGAGCAGATCTATCAGAATGTGTGAAAGCTTTCATAAAGGACAGCACGGCCTCTCTGAGCAATCACCCAGGCATCACAGGCTGTTTGAAATGAATATCTAAAGGGTCACGCTTTCAAAGCGTGGGGTAGTGGCCACGCTTTCATGTGCCATCCCACCACACGCCTACGTCACCGCCTGCCCCACACTGCTAGAGTCTGACATTTAGGCCCCTTTGTCTTCTTCTGAGTGGTTTCAGGTCTCTCTCCGCTAATTTTTTTTTCCCCCCAGAATCAGTGACAACTGCTGTGATGTGTAGGTGTAGCGAGGCAGAGTTAAAGGAACTGAAAATCAAAGGTGTGACATTAAAGTGAGAGGTCAGAGAGAGATAAGAGGAAGCAGTTCAACAAGCAGACATCTTCACCATTATTTCGTCAAAATATCAAGTGACTCAGCTAATAAAACCCTGACATTCACATACTGTAGGATGGCCAACAGCTAAAAGTCTCCTTTATTAATAGCTCTATATATTTATTAGCTTTTTGAGCAACAGAAACTTATAATCCATTGTTTCTCATTGTTTTCTTTGCTAGCTGTGAGACCCACTAACCGTCTTGTAGAAACAGAAAAATTGCCAGCTTGCCATCTTTGCTTTATCTCCTAATGAAACTTAAAAATTAAATTGTGGGAACTGTCTTTTTTAAGTCTAGTTTCTTTAAAAAATTAAATAGTTAAGTTTCAGAGCCAAACCAGCTCCTTTTGTATCCTTCTCGTAAGAACGTAGGTTACTGCCGATTAAGAATTTGCTATAAAAGCGATGATTTTTTTCTCTCGCTCTCTCTTTATGCTCTTCACTAACCTGTATTTAAGTTTTATCCTTGTTCTGATGTGACCTGAAACTGAACTTATGGACTAGAGAGATAAAATATTCAAAACCCCACTCAGCATAAGGTGATACAGTTCAACAGCGGCCTTCGGCATGAGCATAAACCTGAATTAAAACCTCTACAGAGCAACCACAATGGATCATTGTAATCTCGATGATGGTAGGAATGTAAGCAGGAGTAGAACTAAAGTGAGGGAATCTAACGCTTCTATTTTCTGCTGACAAAATAAATTATGACAGAAGGAAGACTAAGCCTCTGTTTACACTACAAACTCTTCAGACCAGGCAGCTTGAGGCTAAAGTCAAGGACAAGGTTATATGTTAATGAAGCTAAGCGCGCACACAACAGGAAACCCAGTTAAAGTATGAATAAATCCTATCATATCAAGCATTAATGTTCAAACGTGAGGAGAGGAATTGCCCCTCAGACTTTAATGACAAACTAAATATACAGACACACTTGTGGCTTTCATAAATCACAGCAATAGGTGAAAACATAATACAACTTTCTTTTTTATAACAGTTAGGTGATTATTTTTACAAAATAGCTGGTTTTCTTGTGGTTAAATCCTGGTATAAACATGCAAATTTGGTTTGTTACTGTAGAAACTGAGCAGGTGATATGCCTGTCAAAGTATCCCATCACTGTAGGGGTAAAGGGTTTACATTTTTCCTTTAGTCATTATGTGTGTGCCTGAATGTCTGCTGATGCACAGCTGGGGCCATCAACAGTAAGAGGCTACTAACAACATTGCTTGTTGCCATGGTGACAAATTGAGCATTGCATGAGATGAGGAGTAATGGACGGTGACTATGGCGTGGCGCCTTTTGTTAGTGCGTGTACAAAAATCAGAGGATGCAGAGGAAGTAAGTTGAATAAAAGCTTGTCAGTGAAGGTCATTATCATCAGGAGAGTTGAACACAAACAGCTCTGGTCTAATCAGTGTCTGATGAGGCCATGTTCAGTTTGTGCAAGTCTGCTGCCTCCCCTGTCTCCTGGTTTTATTAGTGAGGGAGCACAGAGGTGAGACATTCTTCTTTATAACGTTGATTCACTTTGTTGAGGTTTTCATTTATGGCCCGCTCTCTTAAGGTCCCACCAGAGCATTTCAATCAGGGTGAGCTCTGGACTTTGGCTGGGCCACTGCAACACCTTGATTATTTTCTTTATCAATAATTCTGTTGTAGATTTGCTGCCGTACTTGGAATCTTTGTCCCAGTGCATGACCAAATTTAGGCCAAGCTTTAGCTGTCAGATGGATGTCCTCACATTTGAGTCCAGAGCACTTTGGTACAGAGGAGGAGTTTGTGATTGACTCAATGCCTGCGAGGTGCTCAGGTAATGTGGCTGCAAAACAAGCCCAAATCATTACCCCTCCACTGTTGGTATGAGGTGTTTGTGCTAACATGCTATGGACATTGTTCTAGAAGCCTTGTCATTTGTTCAGATACAGCTTTGCATACCCAAGTCTAACTGCCATGTTCTTTCTAGAGGTAAGAGGCTTTCTCTTGGTAGTCGGTCCAAACAAGCAACACTTGTTAAGTCATTTTTATAGTCTCTTTATTAACTTTAACTGAGGCCTGTCGAGTCTGAGGTGTAACACTTGGGTTTTTGTGCATCTCTGAGTATTGTATGGTCACTGATCTTGGGGTGAATTTACTGGGGGATCCGCTCCTGGGCAGATTACTTTTCTCTGTTATTGTACTTACATTATAACCAATCTGGTTCTTTTTGTCCACTTAAAATATGTTTACAGAACTATTGTTATATTTGTTGTAATTTCTGCTGTCCTTTTGGCCAGATTACTCTTAAAAAAAGAATTTTTTAATGTCAATGAGTTTTTTAAAACTGGATTAAAAAAGGATATATAAAAGTCACTGCCAAAAATTGATTGCGGCTTCTACCTTGTGAAAACAATGTTTTTTGTGGCTCAAGATGACTTGATATCATTCATGAGGGATGCATTTGACATATGTTTCACATATTATAGACCAAGAAGTTATTTATAGCAGTTTAAATGCGAGCAATCAGTTTTTGGCACAACACCGGTTTCAGTTGGTGGGGAGCCATACAGCCTGTGATCGAGGCTTGGACAATTACCACAGCACAAGCTGTGGTTTGATTCGTGGGGTATAAGCCTTCTAGTTTGGGTGTGCGCGCGTTTTTATTAGAGCTATTAAAGATTGAAGTTGGTTTTAGGTTTTTATGATTGTAGCGAGTTTGACGCTCAGTGTCCTTTTATTCTTTTAACTCGTTGTTCTGTGTTTTTATTTCAGTGAACGGAGGACGTGCCAGTGGCCCTGGGACCTCAGGTGGTGGGTCGTTTTCACAC
>VVHJ01058290.1:0-13925 GCA_015107715.1 Tylochromis polylepis | reverse complement strand
AATGCAGGAAGTTCATGGAGAAAGCAGTCAATGATAGAATTAAATTCGTTCAAGTGGAAAGGTTGTGCTTTGGTTGTCTGAAGTACGGCCATCACTCAAAGAGCTGCATCAGTAGGAGTGTTTGTGACAAGTGCCACAAGCGGCATCCTACCTGTTTGCATGAAGAACGAATCAAAGAGAAACAAAGATCACCACAAGCCAAACAAAATCGGAATCATGAAACTTTGAGTGAGGTTCATGAAGAAGTACAACTAGCACAGGATCAGGAAATGACTAGAACTGCTACTTCAAATACAGTACTCCTTCATGGAGCTAAAACACAAAAGCTGCAATAATTCCAGTGTGGCTTTCCTGCACAACACAACCAGCACAAGAAGTCCTTGTATATGCTTTATTGGATTCACAGAGTGACACAACGTTTGTGTTGAAAGAAGTAGCCGAAACCTTACCGATAAATAAAGAACAAGTCAAGCTTAAGCTTTCTACCATGACGTCAAGAACTACAGTTGTGAGTTCTGAAAGAATTTTACTTCCTTTGTCTTGTGAGTAAGACAATTGCTGATGCATATGACATGAACAACACATTTATTTAAGGAATCTTTAATTTTAATACCACTAATAATGTCATAAAAATAAATTTGTGGAGTCCTTTTAAGAGTGCTGGGCTGCTGCCATGGTTCAATGACAGCTGACCCCCAGGAAAATGAAGATGGTTCTTTTAATCATAACGCTTGGATGACACCTAATGATTACCTGTTACTTCTGCCAGTAAGAGATAGATTGAGCTGGCTCCAGAGATGCTTAAGGTGTATCTTTCTGGAATTTGTGTTTCAAGTTACGGTGGCATATGTAGCTCCAAGAAGCCAAAGGGTGGATCATATGCAATCTGTATCCAGCTTCTGAGGTAGAACAAACTTATTTAGAAGTGGTAAGAGCTCAGTAGTGCCTTAGGAATGCTGAATTATTTAAAGCATCCATGTAAAAAGATGTTCAAGATGTTCTTCCCTTATCTTAGCTGTTATACACTAAAAAATGTCACACCTTGCCTCAAATTCCAAATCATGCAGTTATGAAAGGATCCCTACTTAAAAACATTAAACTGGCACTACCACTCTGTAAAATGTTCCAATAGGAAAATGCAGTATTCAAAATGAGAGTATTTACATTTTATCACAAAAAAGTTATTGTAATAGATCTTTCTGATGAATTTCGTCTTGTTGTATTTCTGATTTTTTGACCTGTTGTGCTATTGTTTGTTACTGTTGTATTTTACACCTCTGTGTTAGAGTAGTACAGTATAGCCAAAAATAAACCCAAACTGCTTCCCACAGTTTGAATTATTAAGTGTTTGAGTTCAAGTATTAATTAAAGTAAAAACAGAACCACCTGACATGGCCATGTTTGCTTACTTCCTTTTGCCTGGGAATACTCGCTGTTTGATCGACTCCTCAGATTCACATTAATCAACTTTACGCCAAGTTAAAATCAACCAGAATGGTCCTTCAAAGCAGTATCTTTTCATATAGTGATGACTGCAAGGTACATCCAGAAATTTCAGCGTCAACGTCTTGTGAAGCACAGCACTACTTCCTGTGTTCCTGCTGCTGCTCCCTGGAAGCCCTGTGCCACAGTTTCAACCTAAACCCTAATTTTAGATTTAAAACATTATATCCATATTATGTGTCAGTCTATTATGATGAAGAGTGAAGTGAGGTAAAAGAGAAATGTTGATTCTTACTTGGCCACAAGCTGTGGATGGTGCCCCCAAGAGTCAGACTAAAGCTCCAAATAGTGGAAATGAGCTTTTTGATTCGATGGGTGTCTGTGCGTAAGGGTTCACACATGTACTTGGCATGCACTGCTTCTGGTGAAGAGCTGAGAAAAGTACTATCAGCATGGGAGTCAAACACTCATCATGGTGCTGATCTTTATGGTAAGTAAATACTTTTACATACATGAATTTTACAGAAAGGCAAGTTTATTTAAAGACAATGACCAACAGCAGCTACAAAATGGCAGTAATGTAAACGATGGATGCAAACAGGTGAAGAGTTTACGACAGCATTGTCTGGGATTAAAGGAGAGGGACTATTTTTAGAAGTGACAAAGCAAATGCTGAATAGATGGCGTAAAAGGGGAAGAAGATGCCATCTATAAATACTTGGATCATCATCGCACACGGGGTTGTGGCTTATGACATCAACTGTCAGTCATCTACAATCCCGTTTTGAGATCCCTTCCTAAGTGCCTCAACCACCACTCATTTCATGCGTCAGGTGACCTCTATAAGTCACATGATAGGATGAATGTCTCACAGTGGTTTCAGCTGAAACCTCTGATGATAAAGGCTTTTTTTGTGATGAGGCACATGATTAATAGTGGTTCAACGATTGTCTTAAGGGACTAAACTTGGTTTTAAATACTTGGCACTCTTGACCATTTGGTTTATGAACTAAAGAAGCCTCTTGGATGAGAGGTGAAACATCCAGGCACTTTCTTTCCAAGCTCCTTAGTTTATGAATCACTTAAAAGAATCTTAGAAGAATAAGTTCGTTGTATTAGCCCTGTCTGTACTGCAAAGAGATTTTTTTTTTCCAGACAGAAAAATATATAGGATTTTTTTTTCCTGCCCTAATTTTTTTCATTCATTTCTTTTGAAAATTGAAACAGAGCAAAGTTACAGAGGTTTTATTAGAGACATGGCTAAGTGGTTTGCAATTTGGCACCATCTGTGGAAGATGAAAATTTCTTAGGTATTGAATAGCAGAAATTAGGCTTTCTTGTCAGAGATCATTTTTTCCAAAATCAAAAATTAAAAAAGGTGACTGCCACACTGTACACAACGATAGACTGGTTTGGTGCATAATGCATCTGTGCGTAAACAAGTATACAAGAGGCAGTGGGGTTCAACAGGTTAAATACATTTCAAGAAACCATCTCATATATATCATACAAAAGGGCACATTTTTAATGTTTTTAATACAATGCCTATGTCACAATGATGCTGATGTCAGCACGTTGCAATAAAAACATCATAAAAAAAATTTGATTTTTTATATAGCTCTTACCTTCAGAGGGAGTGGTGCTCTCCGAGTGCTCTTTTTTTGTTTGTTTTTTAATAACAAAGAGTTTCAAGTTCAAGACACAATATTGTCGTGGAAATTTAATTAACAAAGCCTGCAGACATGGTTAGCAGCAGTAACAACACCTTTATTTCTCATGCATGAAAAGAGACGTCAGTCAGGGGGCACTGATAGCAGTCTGGGGATGCCCAGCACAGCCCTGGTTTAAATGCAGTCAGAACAAAAGCATTCCACAGCTGTTGTTTCATCTTTAACCCTTTCCAGAAGGGGAGATATTTTTACAACCTTATCTTCTCTGACAGTGATTGATCCCCTTGTCTCTTGCCCCCATCCCCAGAGACACAGGAACAAAGAGGCTTCACATCTGTGGGATTTCCCCCCCGCTGGGGTCACCCCTTTCTCAGGTTCCCTGGCTGTGTGTTCAATAAAGCTGAAGCTGAATGCTTCCACATGTGTACCCTTTAAATGACCCAAAAGTGACATTACTAAAACATATGACCAATACATCAAATAAAAGAAATTTCCATGACAATATTCATACAACTGAACGGCCAATGCCAGACCGGAAAATGAAATGTGCAGTTGTCTGTGTGTTTTGGGTTTTCATTCCATGCATGCTGTGCAGAAAGCCCAAGATTCACTGCTTACAGTTTGTTCTGCAAGCTAAACTAAACAGTTTACATCAGGAAGCATGGATCCTTTTCTGTCACATTTTGACCCTACTCACCACTTTGAGAAAAAGTGACTGTTGTACCATGAAATGATTTTCAGTTTTTCTATCAAACATATTTGACCCACTGAAACCTTGTTGAGCTTAATGCAGTCTAGGAACTCAAAGATACCAGGACACCAGCAGTGTAGCTCCCAGCGGATGTTGTTAAGACACTATGAAAAGAGAAATTGCATCAATAATGAGAGGGGGGGATATGATAGCATGTTACCACCAGTAACTCAATATGATTTTGGTTACTAAAATGAACACAATTATAAATGCAATATAATAATTGTTTGAAAGGCAACAATTAATTCCATCAAGTTGTACCCACTGTCAAACTTTAGTCACGTCAGGCACTGCAAATCCATCTGATGGAAATATGATTATTCTGAATGAACATTTTCTAACATATCATCTACTCCATGTGCTGACTACACAAACGTTCATTTAGCCTGTAGGATGTGTGTTAGGCACATCATAATGATCGTACCAGTTTGTCAAGTATTCATATTAAACATAAATTATTTATTCATAATCATTTCTACGACCACACAATCACAGTTTCAGAGTTCAAGCCTGTAGTGAGCCCCCCTTTCAACAATTTGAGAAATTTCTGTACTGCCGACCTTCCCATGGTTGATTGGTTTATTGCTCTGAGGTCATTACATTTTTTCTTTGCTTCATTCTGTAATGCATTCTGGATCTTTTTACTCAGAGGTTTAAACCTCATAATGCTGGACCAAAACCTCCCACTAGCATCAACCAAATTCCAACTTTAACCACCAAAAACAATTTTAACCACATAAAGGGTCTTGAAGGTGAGTGAAATAAATAATTAATTTATTATTATAATTACATTATTATTGTAGCCTTTACCTTTACCTTACAATATAAAGCATCTTGAGGTGACTGTTGTTGTGATTTGGTGCTTTATAAATAAAATGGAATTGAATTGAAAAAATTTCCCTCAGATGGCCTGAAATTCTCAGGCAGCTGGACTCACAAGCCCAGCCTTTATTTTTTATGTCCTTATGGAATCGTATTTGTTTTTTGTCTTTAAAGTTTTTGAGAAAGGGAGTGAGATGGAGAATCAGACCAATACAGCAAACAACAAAAAGACAAACACTTCTGGACAAGGTAATAAATCGATGATTCCTAATTAGGTACATTAAAAATAAAAAGGTTAATGGCGTAGTAAAACCCATATTAGTTCTCTGTATATTTTTAATTGTAAGAAGAAAACATTTTAACCTAATGAGAGCAGTAGTTCCAGGAGTGTGCACACTTATATTTGACTAAAAATTGACATCCACATGAAGGATATTTAAAAAGATAAAGATTTGCTGGGGGCTGAGGGCTGGCTGGGTGTTCAGTTGCACGGTGAATCTGAAAGCTAGTTTTGAAATAAAAGTATCCATCTTTGAAGTGCAATTTAAACATGAATTCACAAAATCATTTTTACAAAGGGCTGAAGTGAGCAAATGGGGAGTGAAGATGGGGATGCAATTTTGCCAAAATGTTTTTGTAAGAGAAAGCTTTTGTGAAGAGATGTGGCAAATGTAGTTAATACAGCAAAACAAAAAGCAGGGATAGATTATAGAACAAAAAAAAGGTATGAAGGGTTTTGCTTGTCTGCAAAAGCATTTACTCCCAGTTTCCTGCTTGAGAATAGTGATATTCCTCAAGGGCCAAAGCCTAAATTCCTGCAGAAAACACGTTAAGTATTTAGAAAAAAGAAGCTAAATCCATTGATATCACTGGGAAATGGCATAATCTTCGAGACACTGATTTAGACCATACTAAAATAAATAAATAAAATCTCTCTGAGATCTTCAATGTTTAATCCATATTTAGAAACCTGGGCCCTTATTTATTAATTGTATTCATTTCATAGTTTCACTATCTGCCATTGTTACCTGAAAATTTGCTGCTAATCAGGCTGCGTGAAGACAGGCTCGCCAGTTCTGTCTTTGGTACCAAGGAGCTGGACCACAGGAGCAGCAGGGAGCGGTGTTCATGTACCAACTAACATTCTGGTAAACATATGCCTATACAGTGTATTTTTAGCTCACATGTCACCATGTGTCATCTGTTTGTCAGCAGGGTTTGTCATGTATTTATATATTTTTTTGCCTGTGTTTTTGTCACCCCTGCCTTACTTGGGCAGACAGTAGGGTCCATGTAAGTGGTGGTGAGAAAGCATAAGGTTAACTAGAGGGAGAAAGGAGGTGGTAGCTTCCTGTGAGGGTGCGTTCTGATTGGTACTATTTTCCCCTTTAGTTCACTGAATGCTCTTGGATTTATTTAACTGGTTATCAATTTGATTTTAACAAAATATTTACCTGTACTGTCCTTCTTTTGCATTCCTTTTAGAACGTTCTGATACCAAACTACAGTTGGGTCCATAAATATTTGGACAGAGACAACTTTTTTAAAATGTTGGTTCTGTACCAAAATTTATTTGTACCACAATGAATTTTAAATGAAGCTAATTTAAAATTCATTGTGTTGTCATTATATAACCATAATTGTAAATATGTTTCAGGAAACAGGTAAAAAACAAAACTTGTGTCAGTGTCCAAATATATATGGACCTAACTGTATGTGTGTGAGACAGGTGCAACGATGAAATGCAAGAAGCAGAGATCAGCCATTCAAAGCAATGGATGATGCACAAGAGAGGTAAAGGCAGGGTGCATGTGTGGAAATGAATGTCAGGGTTAAAAGAAGATTTACAACATGGTGAGAACTGCTATGATGTATGGCTGGTGATGGTAAACACTATGATGGGTGTGTAGCAAACAGAGTGTAGACCCAGAATGCAGGAGTCAGCAGTTGGAACTATACTCAAACTCACAGCTTTATTTGCTGGTAAAAAGGCGACGGAAAACAATAAGAGGACAGGGTAAGAACTGACTGATGGCTAAACTGACAGCCAGAAGCTGCACACACAATGTGGGAGGATGCAACAAGGAACATAGGGAAACTCAGACAATTCATACACGGGGGGGCGATTAGGGCAGAGTAGACATGTCTGGTAACACAGCTGAACAGACTCTAACTGACGAGACAGTGGGACTGTCAAAATAAAACAGGAAGTGACTAAAAAAGAGACCAGGAATAAGCTATATGAACTTGACAGATAGGGATAGATAGACAAATAGGGAAACCAAACAACAACTGAGGACTGAGGAGACAGAAAGGGAACACACAAAGAGAATAAACTAGAATATAAACAGACTACAAACAGAGGATACAAAAAAAATAACAACATACTAATATTTAACAAAAAAAAAAACCCCACTTAAACACAAGAAACCAAATAGCACAGAAAACTGTTGGAGTCCCAGGAACATGACAAGCAAAAAGAGAAGAGGAGGTAGCAGAGCTGAAGATTTTCATTGAGAGTAAGCTCAGGTCCTGTTTGGAGACAGAGAAGTTAGAAACACTAAACAGTGAGAGAGAAAAAGTTGAAATGACTTGAAAATTTGCAAAGGGCGAATAATGGATATACTGGAAAAATTATGTTAAATAAGGAACTCCCAGAATAATCATGAATGTAGTGAAGGCGAACATGGTGGTGTGACAAAGAAGGATGCAAGGGACAGGGTTGCTGATCTGTTGTTGTGACCTCTAAAGGGAGTAGCTGAAAGAAGAAACTACCAACCCCACCACTTGTTATCATGAACACATCAGGCACTATGTTCATATCATACTGCTGTTGTAGTTCCTTTTTCACCCCTCTCTGATGTTCAAGAAACTGGCCCTTGTAGAGTCTTTCTTTACTAAGGTTACCTATTTGTTTCTGAAACTCTTCCAGGTGAGTTTCTAAGGCTTTTATCTGAAACTTAATTCTGAATTTTGTGATGTTTTAGTTTGAACTCATGGAATGGCTAAAAATAAACTTGGTTGTCTGACAAAGAGCTCCCAGTAATTCGGTATTTGGAAAAGTCCATGAACTGTTTGACCCAGCTGACACTCTACATCTAATGTCGTTGGTGGCCCCTCAGTTAAAATGAATTCAATAACGGTTGGGTAATTTAGTAAAGCGAGCTGCTTAACAGCTTAGATCTGAGTGGAATGATGACATAACTTAGACAACTGAGCTCAAGTAATGTTCACTTATAAGCTAACTATGTCTGCAGTTTGTGCAGGAGTCACAAAGTGAGAAAAGAATCTTTCAAAGAAGGAAATGGAAGTGGCTGAACAATATCTGCAACTGATTCTTTGCCACCATAACTTAATCCTCCTTACAGACCAGGAGGAGAACAGCCACAAAGCATGAAGACAAAAGTGTTGCATAACAAGGAGTGTTAGATTAATGGTTATTTAGTTAATTGAAAAATATTCTTAAATATTCTTTACTGTGTGTTCTTAACACTTTAGAACTTGGATATCTGCTAAACTCAGTTTTGTATGGGAGAAAGTAGAAGTAACTATATTTACTTTAATTGTATTGCAATTTCCCAACAATTTCCCATAAACTAACAAAAAGGCAAAAATGAATGCTTTTTGACAGTTTCTTTGTACAATATAAGTATCAGTGCCTATAGTTCAAACTTTAACACTTTGTGGCTGCCTGCTCAGGTTCGTTAATTTTGGCAAGTCAGCACAGCAGTTGCATAGTGTTGTTTATCCTATCAGCAGAGTTGCCCCATTTCATCAATGGAAAATCTCACTTTCTCACTCGCTAGGCTTCATTTTACACACCCCTGGAAATGGGACACCTCAGGTCAAAAGATTAGGAGGTGTGGCGGAATACGTTTGTCCATGTAGTGTATATATGGAACCAACAGGTTGCTAGTCTTAAATTCAACTGTATCCCTGTTTTTTCAACGATTATGTGTAGAGAAACTATACATACTATACATACTATATATACTATACTTACAAAATATACTATACAAACTATACATGTACATAACATAAAATTTTCTGCTCTTTCCTAAGTGTTTTCTTTTTCTTATTTTAATTGGCTTTTAAGGGGAAAAATAATTAGGTAGGTAGAATCAGAACACTATAAAATGAAAACTGACATGCAAAACTATTTATTAAAAATAATGAGTGCACAAAATACGTAGCAAAACCACAAAACTAATAAAGAATGAACTAAAAGGAAATAACATGGCAGACAGCAAGTAAATATAGTTTGGGAACACTGGACTCAGGTGGGGCAGAGAAGTCAGTGCCAGCTGACAAAGGGAAATTGAGAATGGAGAGCAGGGGGCTGTTGCAGCAGTGAATGAAGGTGACTGAAAGCAATGACCAGGAATGAAAACACAATCCTAAAGAGTAATGTGTTAAATTATGTGAAGGAGAAAACCATACCTTCATCTGAAGCAGCAAGCAACTGAGGTGACTAATCTGAGGTAAAAATCCATTTTTGTCGAGGAAGAATAATTAGAGTTGCACTAGGTTCAGATTATGGAAGTGTTAGCTCGATGAAGTGATGATAAGATGCAGCATTGGTTCTGGAGGTGAGTGGGCCGAGGCAGTATGGAGCCTCATTGTTTAATCCTCCTCCGTAAAAAGAGATCTGGTTTTCCCTCAAAATCAGATTAGTTTAAGACAAATTTGACTCTTGACTACTTTGTATATAAAACTTTGCAGGGGTATGGAGCAGGAGAGTATAGTATCAGCTGACTGCATGATCAATAAATACAATATTGGATGAATGAACACAGGGAATGTTATTGTCACAGTAATTGTTTGAGAACAAGGAAGGAGAAACAAGGAAATGAGATGCGCACTTTGCATCTAATATGCATTTGAGTGCCTGGGGAAGGAACATTTTCATTCAGCTTGCAAATGGTCTTTTAATGTTTAAGACTGGTTTGAAATCCTTCAAGGAATTGAAATAGTTTTGGTAAATGGGGTATGCATCCTGTCTCCCTTTTTTTCTTTCTTTTTTTGTAATAATAATGAAATAATTTAAATTTGTATAGCGCATTTCAGGAAGTCAAGAATGCTTTACAAGAGAGTATAAATAAACAAAAAGGCTAAAGGTTGAAGAGGTGAGTTTTGAGAAGTTTCTGAAAAGGGTCCATCGATGGGGCATTGCAAAGCTCAGATGTGAGCAAGTGCCAGAGGCTGGGGGGCTGAAGGCTCTGTCCCCAAAGGTATGGATGTTGGAGTGAGGGAAAGAAAGCAGGCCTATGGCTGAGGACCACTGTTCTCTCTAAGCTGCGGACGTCACGCACTGCTGACACGGTCTCCGCGCACAGAAAATCTGCTCTGCGCACAATAAAAAATCCAACCTGAATTGAAATTAAAATAAATACATAACAATTCATTATGTGCTGTTTTGCAATGTGAGTCAGTGAGTGACTGGTGACTGGCTGCTCCAGCCAATGATGCAATTCACATTCGTATATACGCAGCTAGTCAACGCCGTTGACAGGCTATGACAGCTTCCTTATGTGCCGACACCGGTGTTTTAGCTAGCAAGGCGGTGTGGCCGATGTGGATGAAGACACGCTAATGACAACGTGTACAACCATTGGAGATGTGAGAAGGACAGATGGAAAAATTAAGTTTAAGTTCTTAGTCAGATTTGTGCTCATCTAGTGTCATTTAGTTACAATTTTCATTTGTGGATATTGATCATTATACTGTCACTAGTTAATGAGTAATAGAAATGCAAATAATCGTGTCATTATCAGTGATGAGAATAACAGCTGTTACTTTTTTCAGTAACTAGTAATCTGAATAATTACTATTTCTATCATTATAACGCCGTTACTAACAAGAAAATGTGGTGTGGACTATTTTTCAACACACAGACGGTTGAAGCTGTCTTCAGCTTAGCGGGAGCTGTGTAGTGGTGGTGGTGGGGGGGGCAATCACACAAGTGCTGCTGATTGGCAGAGGAAGAATAAAGTAGTCATGGTAAACCAATTGCACGACCAATTTAAGATGACATAGATAACATAGACAACCCTGATTTCCATTTTTGTGTTAAAAGTGTGGACTTCAAACTATGTACCAGTTTTTAAATTGTGTTGATAGGCCACGTAAAACCAGAGTTATCATAAAAAAATATATGCAATGTTTTTTCCTGAATACTATCGTTGTTTATATTTACTGCGGGGAGAAATGGTAAAAACGGTGTTTTCTGAGGAAAACCAAAAATCAAAAGTAAAAAAAAACCCCACCCTTTCCTATTGGTGGAAAAAATGTACCATGTTGACCAATCAAAAAAAAAAATGATATGGCAACATAACATTTGGTTGTTTAGGAAGAGGGGGAAGTTTGGAGAGTGACTGCGGCGAGAGAGAGAGAGAGTTTTGAGATGTGAGAGATTTGTGACATTCAGCGTGTTTGGAGTCTAAAGTTAGTGTGTTGTCTTGTGTAGTTAGTGTGTGGTGTAGTCAGTAGTTTTGTTGTGTGTGTCAGAACAATGAGGCAACTGCTGAATGTCACAGGTGCTGCCAAAAAGCCACCAAAGGCAGATTGCAGTGTAAACGCTGTCTCCAGGTGGAAAACAGGAGTGATACACCTCCTGCTGTCAGGCCTGCAGGTATCAGGCTGTGACGTTCTCCTTTATCTTATAGTGGACAGAAATTATTTTTTGAAGGCACAAATAATTTGTGTGGCATCTTATTTGATGCAGAACACTTGATTGTTCTGTAAATAGTTTGAAATGCTTATAAAAAAAACCCGCCTTGGCTGCATTTTTAGATAAATAGCTGCATATAACTTTGTTGTTTGCAAAACTCAGTTACTTTTTTGAAGAAGTAACTAGTAACTATAATTAACTTTTTCAAAGTAACTTGCCCAACATTGGTCATTATATACTGTATTTTGCAGACAAAGAGTTACAGGACTCTCTCCCAGACCACAGTTGGACAATCTCACCCAGTGCACAGCAGGAGCTTCACACAGACTCATACCCATAATACAAGTCAGAGCTTTATAAAAAAAAATGTTAAGTGTGTTTTCAAAATTGGGAGTTCAATTTATTTTTACTTCCAAGCATTAACATACTACACAGGTCATGAACAAGATTTTTGTAATTTTCACTGTAAGTGGGCTAAAGCACTTAATTAAAAGTATTCTAATAGAAATATAAATACTTTGATTCTTTTAATAAACCATGTAACTTGGATGGATGCGATGCTGGTGTGACCACAGTGCACATGTCTGATGTTGCTCACAGTGGTCCAAGGGACCGCTCAGGGAGTTTGTGCTCATGCTCAGACACATGAAAAATTAGAGGGCACATTGCTGAGGACCGTAGTATTCAAGACTGTGTGTGTGGGTGCAGCATGTCAGACAGGTACTGAGGGCCCAGAGCA
Source organism: Tylochromis polylepis (assembly GCA_015107715.1). Taxonomy (NCBI): domain Eukaryota; kingdom Metazoa; phylum Chordata; class Actinopteri; order Cichliformes; family Cichlidae; genus Tylochromis; species Tylochromis polylepis. Next base: position 1,830 of record VVHJ01058290.1, on the reverse strand, counting down.
CTGAAGGATTTGTGAGTGAGAAAAAGGATCTTGTAAGTAATATGTGACTTGACAGGGAGCCAGTGGAGGTTTATGAGGGTGGGGGTGATACATATACTCAACAAAAATATAAACGCAACACCTTTGTTTCTGCTCCCATTTTCCATGAGATGGACTTAAAGATCTAAAATTCATTCCAGAAAATCGGAGCAGAAACAAAGGTGTTGCGTTTATATTTTTGTTGAGTGTATATATATTTTTTCGGTTCTAATATAAATTCCCAGTTCTTATGTTGTGCTAGAAGTACATAGGTCCAAGCCAGTTTCAGGGAACATGGTCCACCTGACCGATCTTACAAGCCTTCCTCAAAAGCGTGAGTTGTTCTGCCTCTTAAAGGTTCGAGCAACAGGAATCCAAAAATCAGAAGGAAAAATTAAATCAAATTCTATCCTTCACTGTATATTGTACCTAGACTCAAACTACCAGCCACATTAATTACAATGAAAAGGCCAAAACAAAAAGAACTCGCTAAATTTAAATCATTAGTTTTAACACTGATTGTCTATATTACCATTTTGCAGCTTGTGCAACCTGTTCTCATTTTAGGTTTATGGTCCTTGACATAAATCGAAAACTCATGTGAAATCATCATCAAGGCTATGCCTACAGGTACCATCTGCTAGTGGAAGAAAAGACTCAAACCAGAATCACCCTGCTCAGTGATATATGGTTACAAGATACTGCTGATTGATGTCATAAATTAATTGTCAGTAATTACTAAACCAAAACATTGCAGAGTTTAGATTCAGGTAATATGGTGTGCTGCAGAGATAATTAGAAATTCCCAAGAGCGAAGGAGTAAAAGTCACTCTTGATTAGTTCATTCAGGAACACTTGTCGCAAAGTTAAAACTATTATTAGGAAAAACAACCAATTACCATTATGCAAAAAAGTTGTGCTTCCAATAAGAAGCTTATTTGATTCAGAGTTGAACAGCCACGAATCAATATACATCATATGATGTTTGCAGAAAATATTGTTATTCAAAAATGCCAGGAATGCCTACAATTAAACTTTGCAGCTATTACAATGCCAAAAATGTGCAAAATTGTGTGCACATGCAGTATATCCCCTAATTTAAGTTGAAATCAGAGACATTGCATCAGATATTGACTTGTCATTGCAGGTAGTTCAGAACTTGATTTATAGCCTCCTAGTGGTGGCTGTAAACATATGACAGGGCTATCAAATGTTGATAAAAGTATGGAGTGTGAAATTATAGTGTGGTCATCCAGAAAGATACTTTTTCTCAGTAGTTTGTTTTTATTTTCTATGCAAACACAAAGGTTATACACTGCTCAAAAAATAAAGGGAACACTTAAACAACACAATGTAACTCCAAGTCAATCACACTTCTGTGAAATCAAACTGTCCACTTAGGAAGCAACACTGATTGACAATCAGTTTCACATGCTGTTGTGCAAATGGAATAGACAACAGGTGGAAATTATAGGCAATTAGCAAGACATCCCCAATAAAGGAGTGGTTCTGCAGGTGGTGACCACAGACCACTTCTCAGTACCTATGCTTTCTGGCTGATGTTTTGGTCACTTTTGAATGCTGGCGGTGATTTCCCTCTAGTGGTAGCATGAGATGGAGTCTACAACCCACACAAGTGGCTCAGGTAGTGCAGCTCATCCAGGATGGCACATCAATGTGAGCTGTGGCAAGAAGGTTTGCTGTGTCTGTCAGCGTAGTGTCCAGAGCATGGAGGCGCTACCAGGAGACAGGCCAGTATATCAGGAGATGTGGAGGAGGCCGTAGGAGGGCAACAACCCAGCAGCAGGACCG
>VVHJ01058288.1:0-14246 GCA_015107715.1 Tylochromis polylepis | reverse complement strand
GCAGCGTTCTGCTGTACGGATCACTCTCTGGAGAGCTTTTTGGTCCTTCACACAGCTGTTCCCAAACCACGATGTAATGTTCTGTGTGAGGATGCTCTCCACAGCGCCTGTATAGAAGATAAAGAAGAAGGAAGTGCCATTAATTCCTAGTCAGCTGCTCCAGCCTCTGTAAGAGTTAGATCATTATCCTGAAGAAATCCTGCAAGCATATCATATCAATTCAACAGAGAACTGTTAAGATTTTGTTTTTCCATAAACTTCAGGAAGGCACCTACACGCACTTGCTACTTTGCAAGTTATACCTTACTAGTACTGTATTGGACCCATTTTGCCTTCAGAGCTGCCTTAATTCTTCATGGCACAGATTCAACAAAGTGCTGGAAACATTCCTGACATATTTTAGTCCATACTGAGATGAGAGCATCACACATTTCATACAGATTTGTTGGCTGCACATCCACGATGGGACTCTCCTGTTCCACAACATCCCAAAGGTGCTCTGTTGGTTTGAGATCTGTTTACATCTTCTTTATGCTAAACTGTGACCCTACCATCTGAATGTTGCCACAGTGCTCAAGACTTATCAGACCAGGCAACATTTCTCCAATCTTCTGTTGACCTGGCGTGGTCTTCTGCTGCTGTAGATCATCTGCTTAAAGGTTCGACATTCAGATGTGCTCTTCCGCATTCCTCTGTTGTAATAAATAGTTAATTGACGTTCTGTCCTGTTGTTATTATCTCAAAGCAGTCTGTCCATTCTCCTCTGACATCACCCAGAGAACTCAGTTTGAACTTCAGCAGGGCATCTTGACCGTGTCTACATCCCTAAATGCATTGAGATGCTGTCATGTGATTGGCTAATTAGATATTAGTGTGAACAAGCAGCTGAACCAACGTACTTAATGACGTAGAGGACAAAAATGAGTTTTTTTTGTTTGTTTATTTTTAACTCTGTGAATCTCTTGATAAAACACTTTTCTTTAACTGACCTAAAGAAATAAAAGCAGTGGAGCTGCTTTTCTACACAAGATTAAAAAAACATGCAAGTACTACTTGGCGCACGCATCAAAATATTATCTCTCTCTCAGATGTACTGTCCACTCATTTTTTCTGGTTATTAATATATGCTTCTTGTCTTCCTCAATGATCCCTCAGTTTCCCCCCTACTATTATTTTTGCATTCTTTACTGCACTATTCTCTGCCTACTATACAGTCTACGTCCATCATGTGACTGAAGAAGAGAAGCACAACCTCAAATCACCAGCAGGAGGCGCTGGATGATAAAACTTCCTCCAAACATCTTTGATACTCGAGAAAATTAAAATAAAAGTGAACGAAGTACAGTTGTACTAACCTTAATGTAACACATGTGATGTGCAAAAAATTTTAAAAACCTTTCATCATAGTTGTAGTTATATATGGCCAAGGAGGGGTCAGATTGGGAGAAAAAATTTTGGCATATATTGTGAAGATCCCACCCACAGAGAGGTCTATAGATGACCTTTATGGGCCTGTATAATATGCACAACATTCAAGTTTAGCAGTGAAGGAATTAGCAAGATGCAATTGTGGACAGGGTCACTTTCATCCCAGCCTGCTGGGCCTCTGTGAAGACTCCACACAGAGATCAGTGTGTGAAGATTAAGCCACATCTCCTGAGCAAACACACTGATAAATGTGTGAAGGGGGCCTCTACAACACAGAACCACCGAGCCCTGTGTGTCCCCCAGCTGTGTTTACCTATCTCCACCAGCCTGGTCCCCTGATCCTCCAGAACACCCACCTATCTAACCAATCTGTAGGTCACAAGAACACAAAAGTCTTCCCTCCTGATTTTAATTGGAATGGACACAATATCAGAAAAACCTCCACAGTTTACTGGGAAAATAACTTTAATAAACTCAGTGTAATAGTTGTATTATTTGTTTGTTTGTTTTAAACAAAGACAAGTGAGAGTCTAATTTATTTAAGATGTTAATAAATTGTACTTGCATCTTAACTGTGTGATTTTTTCCACAGTAAAATTAAGTGTTACATGTCAGCAATAATTTTATATAAGAAAATCTGTTGTATGCAGTGCTACAAGTTTGTGAGGAATCAATATTAGCTTCTTTCACTTGTATTTTCTTATTTACTTAGATTCCTTCTTTATTTGCACCCAGTCGGTTTTCCCACTGTACATCAGAATTCTGTCTTTTAAGAAAACATAATCAGCATACTCTTAGAATATTTCTGTAGTATTTGTCTCTTCAGCAGGGATGGCTCGTTACTGTAAGAACACTGTACTGTTTGGGGCACAGGCCATATTAGGAAGTGGATTAATCTTGCCTTTTTACTTCTCTGTACACATTCATTGTGTTGATGTGCATGATGGATGTTCTATTGTCTAGTTGTCCTTTTATTAATTGCCCTTAATAGCATACTTATCTAATAAGCAAAAATTAACATTAGAAGGTCCATAACTTAAATTAACTGAATGATTAATAACACTAACTTGGTAAAACAATTAAAATTAGGCCTACATTGCAAATAAATAATTTCTGGGACTGCATTCAATTTAACTGCATTTGATTTGCAAATGCTTTGGTCATTGTTGAGTTTTTGCAAGAATAAACATAAACACACCCTCTTCAGCCAATTTTATTAAGCAAATTAGAAAGGGACTGGCCATAAGAAAGTACTCAATCAGTTTTCTTTGCATTTCCCAGGCGTAAAAACGAAATTATACAGAGAAAATTTTATGCGAACAAAGCTTCATGCTAAAAAACTGGATAGATTTGGTGCTTATCAGAAAGCAAACAAAACTGAAACACTGCACATTACAATCAATTAAAATGGTCCACTGTGTTTAAAGCATTCATTGCTTACATTTAAACTCCCTCCATCACAGCTTTTCACCAACTCCTCCCGTCCAATATACCAACCGTCCTCAACCCCCCCATCAAACCCAACGGCTGCCCACTGCACCAGCTGGCCGTGCTTCCAGTCACCTTGGCAACGAGACCAGGAAGTTGCCCGGCTCCTCTGGCACAGCTGAAAAGCTGCCACTTCCTGATTGAGTCTGGTCTTTCTTTCTCTGTGTGTAGTCGTTTTCCCATTTGGCAGTGGTCTCCACTATTTAGCGCCAAAAAGCCTGAAAAGACAAAAAGAGGAAAAAAAAAAGGGGGTGAACGCACTCTCCTTAGGACTGAGCGAAACCCCAGGTTCAAAATGGGAGCGACAAAAGCAGCATTTATCCACAGTGGTGGCTCTTAGGTGGATTTGCTCATTTTGAGCAGACAAACGTTTTATAGACTTATGGCAGTTTCTTTAAGTGGGTCTGAATGCAATGTGTACAAAACAGTAGAGAAATAAATGCACAAAAAGTAGTTCTACTTTGTTTGCTATAAGAAGATAAACACAGGAAAAGGGCAAATGATTCATGTTCTCAGATATTAGTCTAAAAATGTTTGCAAACACTCTCCTTTATAAATAATTTTACAGCCTAAAAACAAATAGGCCTGCTTATACACTGCAATCTGACTGCAGCACTAAAGAAGAATGAACACACATCAAGCTCTCTGTTATAATTTTCCTCTTCACGTCCATTTAATTGGCCTGCTCCTTTGCCCAAATACATAAACTTGAAGATCCATCAGGTATTTAATGTCACTTCCTGTCTCACCCAGCTGGATCTGTGAGCACAATGCTGCATTTCACTTTTACACTTGTTACTTTGCTAAAGAAAGCTCTCTCTGACCTCATACACATTTTATCAATTTGTAAGAAGTTTAAATTCCCACGATAACACAGATGATTTTTATCGTCTCCACAAAATACAACGTTCTACTTTTTTTTTTTTTTTTACAGGACTGGTATCAGTGGCCCTCTGTGTGCAGGACACGTGTTCATTTGACAAACAAATGAATGCAGTGGTCCTGACCAGTTTCTTCCTGCTGAGAACAACTAAAAACCTTTTAAAACCCTTCTGATCTGGAAAGACACATACAGATAAATGCTTTTGTTACATATAAACTGGAATACTGTAATGCACTATATGGTAGATTTAGTCAGTTATCTCTGCCAGATTATAGAGTGGGGAAAAAAAAAGAGAGAGATCATATTACGCCACTGTTCGCAACCTTGCACCGGCTCCCTGTGGATTACAGAATCCAAGTGCACTGTTTGTGTTTAAAGCCTTAAATGGTCTTCCACCTGCATGTGTTGGATATACTGCATACATATACTCCCATATGGTCTATGGCCTTCAGCACAGTTATTCCTGATCATCATATTTTCTGCAAAGTCCTACGTGTATTCTAGTGAAAAGTAAATTAGGCAGTATCTTTAGTGTTACTGATACTGTAACAGCTAAAAAATATATATATTTGTCACATGTGCCAATAACTAATAAAATAAGGTCATTGTTAAGTGTGATCTTAATCAAAGGAAGATGTGATTACAAAATAAAACGAACCACATTAGTGCTTGCCACTAAAATTATTTTGATACCAGTGAAGCGCCATATTTTTTATGTTATTTGAATAGGGTTAGATGTGTTTTACACTGGTTTGTTCATCCGTTTCCTCTGGTACTTTCCTCTAGCCTCGTCAGTAGTTTTGTAATCATTAAAAAAAAAGACCAGCTGGCTTTATAAATGTGCTTTTAATGCGTCTTAACTCTAAACATGCTAAAGTTGCCTCCTCAGGTTAAGAGTTAAATGAGGGATATCCTACTGCTGCCCCACAGGCAAAGCCAGAGATACCAGAGAAGTCAAAGGTCATCCACACACCTCTGCAGCCCTGATTAAGCTTTCTGACAAAGGGGGGGTGGGGGTGGGGTGGGGACAACTCATCAACTTTACCTCCTAAAAAGATGGATCTTTGTCTGGATCCGGGTCCTGCACAAACACAAACAGGGAACAGAACGTGCGCTGTTAAGGACCATTGAACCAGTCACCGCAAAGTTTGTTTTTTTTAAATAACCAAAAAAACTCTTTTAAACTCCTAATAAACCAAATACTAAAACTCTAAATAGCACATATGATTTTAATGTTGTCAGACTAGTTGCAAATATCTCCATATATTCAACGTCTTTCTCATCATTTTATGATTTAACACCTGAAAAAAACTAAGCTGAGTTTGTTTTGGAAATCTGCAGTGTTAGTCCAACAATCTTTCACACCCTGGGGGGTTAACAGCTGACTAGCTGAAATACCCTCACTTAAAAAAAACAACAACAACAATAAAAAAAAACCCACACCCACACTACTGTGGATTGATGTGTGATGGCTGGGGATGGAGGCAGCTGCTTAGTGGTCTGTATAATAGGGCCGAGATTTTGGAGGGAAATCAAACCTCCTGTCGCAGACCGCTGCAGGGATGCACTGGGAAATTCATCCACTCTTCATTTACCACACATTAACCATCAGCATTACTGGCATCTAATTAGGAATAATATTTTATTTTCCATCTTATTTTCTTTTATGATTGCAGCTTGTACAGGGCCAGATTGAGTCTGTTTTAATTATAATGAACTTTTCTCAGTTGTAGGCTAATTCATTACATTATCAACTGAAAAGCAGTTGTTCTGGTAAAGCTTGTGCAGTTTACTAGTGATGACTAATCACTGTGTTTTTTAATTTTGAAAAACAATGGGGATCTCCACAGGAGAGAAGGACCCAGCAGGGGTACCCAAAAAGTGACTTTCCCTCCCTGTGTGGTGGTTGTCTCTGCCTTTGTGCAGCTTCTCCCTTAACTCTTCAAATGTCCCCTCAGGTCAGGGTCTCTGGGGTCACTGGTCTCCACCCTGTCCCCACCCCCACGGCCCTACCCAAAACAATCCAAAGGAGCTAAAGCAGCCATAATGAGCCAGAAGCTACATGTGCAGAGTGCATGTGTGTGTGTTCAGGCTTGTTTTAGTGTATGAGTGGGGTCCCACACTGGGCACTCACTAGGGTTAGAATTAGGTTAAAATCAGGGTTATGCTTTTAGTTATGATAGTCTCAAAGTAAGGGGCTGGGAAATGCATTGCATCAATGTAAATTGACATTAAAGATAGAAAAGTAGATGTCTTTCAGAGGAGTCGGGCACAGAAATTACAAAACCATTGCTTTCCATTTGTTTATTCTAGAACTGCATACAAAGACAAGTACATGCACAGAGAATTGTATTTGTTTATTTATACATAGCTCTTAAGCCGCTTTTCAAAAAGCTCCAGTTTCATTTTTTCTTTTCTGTGGATTTGATTAAGAAATTTCACAAACTAGATTCAACCCACTGACCTCTGCAAAACTACAGTGAATGTGAGAGAATATTTAGAAGGAGCTAACAGCTAACATTATTAGCTAACGTTACTCTTCAATAAGTTGTTTTACTAGATTAAATTAAAGAAAGAAAGGACAAAATCATACTGAATATTTCCTTCTCATTTAATGAAACTGTTCCTGAAATTAAATGATATAAAAACAGCCAGAGCCAAGAACAAAAGCTTGACCGATTTGCATTTATTTTTAGCTAGCATGTTAGCTATTAGCTTGTTGGCAATATAATATTAGCTCACCCTGTAAGTAGACACTATTGCTTTTGTGCTCTTGTAGGCATGGCGATGGATGAATGAGTTTCTCCTGTGGAAAATTCATAATTTCAAGTCGTAAAAATGTGGTATATGAGATTTCACATGGCACATCCTCTTTTTTAATGTTGTTGATTTAAAGCACATGAACACACTGAAGTCACACACTGTAAATAAAAAATGATAAAAGGGCGCATTACTCACATTACTCACTGGTTTGCATTGCTGGCCATTTGAACCTCAGAAGCAGCTTATGATCATGGTGTCTTTTTCACTGTACATCTTCACCACTACAGAAAAAACTCCCCAACTTTAGACTGAAGCCTGTCAGCTTATCAGAAGCTAACTAGATAATGCTTACTGGGTACAAAAATGAAACTATTTAGTGATGGAATCTGTGAGAGACTTGCACATTAGAATAAGAGGCCTGAAAAAAAAAGATCTGTTTCTTTAAATGGACATCTGAGACAAAGTGGTTTAAGAGCCAGACAATGCAGCAACCCAAGCCAACATATTTGATTGTTAGAGAAATGATGTCCAAAATTAACACCAACACACTTGGGAGGAAGCTCAGAGTTTAGGGTTGTAACCGCAATGAGTCACAGAGAAATATTTTGAAGCCAAACTATGGTTTACAGTGATACTTTGACATTGGCTTCAGCCTCAGTGACCCACCTTAACAACATGTGTTTAATGATTTCTTCTTTCAGCCATTACACATTGTCCCCAGGCTTTCATTATTGTTTTATTAATGCACCTGATGATTTGTTTTCGTGTCCAAAAACGTACCACAGTCTTACCATCTTGACCAGGTCTCCCTTGCAAAATAAGCTGCCAACCACCACGAGACTTACATAGTTAAATAAAGATTCAGTAAAAAAAACAAACATTTAACAATAATTAGCCAGTTTTTAGCTGAAAGTGGATATCACAAAGAAAGGAATGTTTGTGTGATAGTGGAAAGTTTGGATGACACCATAAAGTAAATACATTTCAGACACTCAGGAAATGCTGGGAGTCATTTCAGAACTGCTTGAGTGTAAAATTAACTGTGCTGGTGTGGACTAATATAAACACCAGCATAGCTGAATGATGAACACACAACATGTTCCTGTGTCTGCTGTTAATCATTACATTTGGATCGAATCAGTGTGAGAAACTCTGGATTAATCTTTAAGTGACTGATTTGTTTTTCACCCTCTATCTTTTACATAATCCATCTTTCCTCTGTTAACCTGTGGTAGCAATACTTTCCATTCTTAACCAGTTTAATATAAACTGACTATCAGTTCTTCATTAGATGAAGAATGCGTGGCCATTAGCAGACACTGAGTTTGGCCTCTATCTAAAGTTTTCTGTGTGAATAGAACAAATACTCGTCTCTTTAGTCTTCCCATAACAATCCAGCTATTTGTTGTCATGTTAAGTTGCTGAAAAGCAGCTTGTCTTGATCCTAGAAGTGTGTAGTCGGCAGATCCTAAATTGGACGGTAATCAGATCAGTGCGAGGAGTTTGACAAATGACCAATGACAAGCACTGGACCCTGGAGGATGGGCGGAGATGCCGGGGGTTAAGGCTGGGTAGGGTCAGAGGTTACCTTTTCAGAACTGCTCAATCGAAGGGCCATTAAATCCCATCTTTGTGAAATTTCTCAGCCTTGGACTGGTCGTCCCCCAATCAATGCACCATCTATACCCAGCAAAGGCGAGACATGGCCTGTATGTGAAGGAATGAGCAGGCCAACATCGTAGCTTCAGCACAGATCCTGGAGTCAGCAAAGTTTGTGGCAATCCAACAATTACCGTGGCAAACTGGGGAGCAAGTAATCAAGTTTCATAGTCATACATTGAGCCGTGGAGGCCACACCAAAATCGAGATGTCTATGTAAATTCCAGTGTAAGATATTTATAATGTGATGAGATGCTTTTCCACACCCGATTCAATGAGTGACTGATGAGCGTCACTGCAGTGACACTTGTCAGTAAAATGAATGAAAAAGCCTTTGTGATCCTATTTTAAGGGAAGTTTTGGGTTTTTTGGTAACTTCTCATTGTGTGTTATCTCATGTGTAAAGTATGTCGTCTCTGGGGCGTCTTGTCTCTAGCTTTGTTTTCCTACGCCTGCCGTCCAAATTTCCATCACAAACACCTCACCCCGAGTGACCCTTTGCTTTCTGTCTGTTAAGAGGCCCTGATTAACCCGCATACATGTGCAGATAGGGCCCAAATCCTTCAGTTGGGACTAAGTATGAATGCGTGTTTTAGTGCGTACATAAGTGTGTGTGTGTGGGTGCGTCCATGGCATAAAGAGGAAAAGTATGAGTGAGTGTGTGCGCTCACGCATATGCGTGCACGCATGAATGTGTCAGGCAGTTCAGGACCATACTTCACGCTTCTAATTATTCAGCAAGTTCCCGCTTCCTCTTCTCAATCCGTTCTTTGCTTTCTCACTTATCTGCCCTGCACAGTTGACTGCAGAAAGAAACCACGTCTATTGAAGAGTCACTCAGTGAGAGGACAGACTCAGTTTTGTCTCCGCTCTTTCCCCTCCCCTCTGTCAGCTTCCACTGTTCATCAGTCCCAGGTCAGGCAAATAAAGGCAAATAACCACTTGGAGCTGTGAGATAAATATTTATCGCCTTAGCTATGCTTTGTGGAATTCCTAATATCCTGCAAAGATCCCATCTTCTTGTATGAAATGTAAACAATACTGTTCATTATGTCCAGTATTTGACATAAAAATAGACAAAAAGCTTCACTTTTTAAAAATAAAACCAAGAAAAAACTGTGTTAAAGCTAAAAAAAAACAAACCCTTCTGCCACCTGTTGTATACATTCAAATACACCTGTTACTACGAGAACATCCGAGACCTGCACACAGCTATACCCTGAGGGGCCGGTGATATGATACCCCTGAAGTAAGAGGTGTGCGTGTATGTGAGAGAGACGTGGAGGGGGGATGTCGGGGTTTACTGGAGCCGGGGAGACACCAAACTTTGTTTTTGGCGGTTCCCTCAAGGGCTTCCTGCCCCCCAACAAAGGCAAGCTCATTTGCAACAGATGTATACATTGTTGAAAGGCAGGTTCATTGATGAGCTGGAGGACACTGCAGCGCAGGTGCTGAGAGAGTAAAGGGGAGGGCAGGGCCATGTGCAATGGCATTTTTTTTAAAAATTAGATCAAAAGGGACTCGGGGACAAGCTGCAGGTCACCGAAGAGTCTGAATGGAGTTGATGAAAGATGTTGGGAGAAAAAGGAAGGTCTGGATGCTGATTCGGTGCACAATTATGCTCCTACTGAGGCCCTTTTCAGAGATTTTAATTGTCACCTGGGGGCTAAAATGTGAATTCTCAAGTTACTTCTAAGGCTGGACGACTGATCCGTAAATCACTTAATTTTGTTCTTGTAGAATAACTGTTACTTGATGCGGTCACTTTTACTGTCACCTGCCATCCTCTGATGTTTTTCTCAGAGTGAATAATCACATTTTAACGCCCAATAAAATCACGGCACGTCATGGTGTGTGCAGCAGGATTTCGATAACATTGGGGAAAAGCAGAAAGCACCGATCTCAGATCATTATTTTCAGTGTTAACTGAACATAAAGCTCAATAAACCATCTTTGGTTGCAAACTTCACAGCGTCCCAGCTTTGAAACCATGACACCTAATCAACTTTATCACTTGAAACTTAAGACATCGAGGTGATGGCAACATTTCACGGCTGAGATTTAGCACCTGTTAAATTCTTCATTATTTTTAGTGCTACAAGGTCAAATGTGATACATGAAAATGTAATCTTGTCACATCTCTTTGCGTTTTTCTGCTGAGCACTGACGGTAGAGGGTTTTTTAGGATAACCGTGGTGTTTTTGTGCACGGAGAGATAGCCGAGGGGTTCGTGGTATTGGCATGTGTCTATTGTCTGGGAGGGCCATTGTAAGAGGGGGTTTAAAGTTTAAAGTCTGTATGTGTTTCTGTATGCGTGCAGGCAGACTAATTATAATCTGTGCAGCCAAGGATGACCCGGGCTGACCGAACTCAATTCAGAAGTGGACGGAATGCAGGAGAGGAGGAAGAGGAGGAGGAGGAGGTGCTGAAGTACAGCCAAGCAGCAGAAAGGAAAAAAACTGACCATTCACTCCTTTTGTTTGGAAGTTTGGAGCCTTTTACACGTATTTCTGATCTGCTCAAACATCCCGAGACCTTGTGATTGTGTAAAAGTGAGCTGAGAGTGGTATAGCAGGGGCTTTTGATGCGTAATATTGCATAAAACTGAAGCAGAGTGAGATATTCTGGGGTGTAAAGACAATCTCTGTTGCAATTTCTTTGTCGGTGACGCACATGTATTCAGTGAGTTCCCGTTAAAGGAACAGTTCGACTATGCTTAATTGCTTCAGCGGCAAGAGTTTGAAAAGAAGAATGACGCTCCCCTAATTATACTGGAGCCAACAGCCAATTAGCTTAACTTAGCCTACAGTCTAGAAACTCATGCCGATTTAATCATTTTTTTATACTTTGGTCTTTATACAGATTAAGGAGGTTTAAAAAGATTCAGAAGTACTGAGAGTTAGTTTCATGTCTTTAAAAAGAGCCAGACTTTCCCTTTCTTTACGGACTTAATGCTAAGCTAACTAACTGCTTATAGAAACTTTAAAACTTGGGAGCAGTGCTCTAATGTGACCAAATCTTATTGCCCAAAATTCCAAACTATTCCCTGAAGATTAAAGTAGTTTATGAAGTGGATATTCTCTTAAAAACATTACATAACAGCATGAATCTCCTCAATGTAAGGACACAAAAATACATGTCTTATGTTGGAATATAGCCCATTTTCAAAATCAGGAACTTGTCCTGCAATCTACTTGACAGTGTTGTATCTATATAACATCTGGTGGCAAAAGATCTAAAAATCTAAAAGTGCATATTTCCTTTGAAAGCAATCCCAACCACTCAGAGCGTGGACTCTTCTCGACTGCTAAAATTATGCATCTGCCTTGACCGCCAAAACACAGCCCCTTTGTATATTCCCCCATTGTATCCAAATAAAGGTATTCAAATGTGGATGTGGTCGAGTGGGACAACATCTGTCTTTCCTGTGGACATATGTAAAACACTACACCTATTGTGAATTTTGGAGGGATCCTGCTTCTTCCTAAGTTTTCCCTCCAAACTTATTCGGCCAATTAGAAGAAGTGTGGGGGGTAGAGAATCAGCACACTACACCGACAGCGGGGTTGCCCTGTCTGACCCCCAGCTGGGCTCCAGCAAACACACTGCCCATCAAACACATCCCAGCCTGATGCGTTATTATAGCACCGTTGGGCCGCTGATGACAATACTCTCGTCTGGACTACAAAGAGTGGGATTGGGAGATGCGCTGGTAATTGCAGCTAATGAGAGTCATAAATGTGAAGTGAAAGAGGCTGGAGATGCTGCGCTCTAAAGGCCAACAACTAAGGTGGGTTTCCCTCCAAAAATCAGGCAAAGCAAACCATTTGCAGACCTGATTTGGCCAATAAATGCTAAACAATCAAGACGAGCTCACCCGCCCACACACTGTGATCTAATGAAGGAATGTAGTATTTGTAAAGGCTACAATCTGGCTACAATCAAAAACTGTGGTGCTGTCTTCAAAAGCTTTGTAGTCTAAAATTATCACCAAACCTCACGTACCGCAGGAAACTTCTTCTTGCATTCCTTGGTGGCTACGATGTGTTTTTATTTGGCCCTTTTTCTTCCCTCCCTGCTGCTTACAATCAACAGAGTAAAAAAAACAAGAAAAGAAATCCTCAGCGTTAACAGCAACGACGTTGTGTTAAAAACCACTTTAAAGAAGAATCTGTTTACCCCCGAGCTCAGCTATTCCCTCATGTTCGTTTGAGCACTAAAGAATGTGAGAATCGACACAAAGGCCATCGAAGCTGGCCGCAGCAGTGATGCTCTGTCTGTTTAAATCACTCTTAGTCCAATGACGCTATCATCATGTATTTACACTAAGATAAGGAGCTGGATCTGACCTGTTTGCAGGAATAGAGGTGGAATCTTTATCAGGCTTTAAGGATAATCACTTTTTACCACCCTGACACTTTTACAGGTTAACACTTTTACAGGAGCTGGGAGGGCCAAGACACTAAGAACTACTTTCAGCTATTCACTCATTCACAATAGCTCACCACAGCAGGTCCACATATTAGAGCTGGAATATTTTGTTTTTCAACCCCTTGAAATCAAACCAGGCAAATCTGCAAACCACTACGCCATGGAGCCACTACAAGCATCATTTCATTTAACTGAATAAAATAAATGAATGATATGCTGGAGGTTTTGTCCCAACGGTGCACAAAGGCTATCTAATAACAAAGTGAAACCGAATGTCTGGAGACATTTATGATGGTTATGGAAAACAAAGTTATTATTAGACAACATGGGATGGTACTGGTATCATTATGAGGTCTTTACTGCTTTAATCAGCACTCCAGACCAGTATTTGGATCCGTTTAAGAACATGGAAATAGAGGTGGAAAAATTCCCTTAATGACCATCTCACACAATTTAAAGCCCATAGGTAGTAACAGTATGAACTTTAAATGCCCAGAGTAGAATATATTAAATCAGAATACTGATTTTAGGTCATCCTCTACCTCCCTTACTTGTGGTGTCCCTCAAGGTTCGGTTTTGGGGCCTTTATTGTTTTTAATATATCTTCTTCCCCTCCAACATATATAATGAGCCCCTTCGAGGACATTTCCTATCACTGTTATGCTGATGACATTCAGTTATACGTTTCTTTTAAGCCCCAAGATTTATCTAAGCTTCAGCTTCTGAATGACTGCTTAGATTCGATCAAACGATGGATGGCTGTTAATTTCCTCCAACTCAACGAGGGGAAAACTGAAGTCCTTGTATGTGCTCCTGACAGATTTTTACCCCAGATAGTGAAATCCCTTGGTCCTCTTTCAGTGTATGTTAAATCCTCTATCAGGAATTTAGGTGACCCACCTTAGTTGTTGGCCTTTAGAGCGCAGGAATTTAGATTCTCACATCGGATGGTCATGTTAAATCTCTGGTTTGGTCTTATGTTTATCTTTTAAGAAATGTTGCTAAGTTAAGCCCTATTTTATCTCGCTCTGAACTGGCAATTGCTATACATGCATTTATTTTTCACACTTGGACTACTGTAACTCACTGTTTATGTGTCTCAGCAAAGGGTCCCTGGATCGTCTCCAGGTTGTGCAAAATGCTGCAGCTAGGCTTTTGACCAAATCCTCTAAGCATTCACATGTGACACTGTTGCTATCTCAGTTACACTGGCTTCCTGTTGAATTTAGAGTCCATTTTAAGATCCTGGTTTTGACTTTTAGAGCTTTGCACGGACTGGCACCAGCTTACATTTCTGATCTTCTGCAGCCCTATGTCCCTAGCAGGTCCCTGAGATCATCTGATCAGGCCCTACTTGCTATACAGTCATGGCCAAAAGTTTTGAGAATCACATAAATATTGGAAATTGGAAAAGTTGCTGCTTAAGTTTTTATAATAGCAATTTGCATACACTCCAGAATGTTATGAAGAGTGATCAGATGAATTGCATAGTCCTTCTTTGCCATGAAAATTAACTTAATCCCAAAAAAACCTTTCCACTGCATTTCATTGCTGTCAATAAAGGACCTGCTGAGACCATTTCAGTAATCGTCTT
>VVHJ01058286.1:0-10618 GCA_015107715.1 Tylochromis polylepis | reverse complement strand
GTCACAAAAAACATCAAACGCATCAACTGGCTCATATGACAGAAAAGGTGAACGGATGGTCTCTACATGCATGGTTCCCACCATGAAGTATGGAGGAGGAGGTGTGATGGTGTGGGGGTGCTTTGCTGGTGACAGTGTTGGGGATTTATTCAAAATTGAAGGAATTCAGGACCAGCATGGCTACCACAGCATCCTGCAGCGACATGCCAGTCCATCCGGTTTGCGTTTAGTTGGGCCATCATTTATTTTTCAACAGGACAATGACCCCAAACACATCTCCAGGCTGTGTAAGGACTATTTGACCAAGAAGGAGAGTGATGGAGTGCTGCGCCAGATGGCCTGGCCTCCACAGTCACCTGACCTAAACCCAACTGAGATGGTTTGGGATGAGATGGACCGCAGAGTCAACAAGTGCTCAGCATCTCTGGGAACTCCATAAAGACTGGAAAGCCATTTCAGGTGACGACTGTATGAAGCTCAATGAGAGAATGCCAAGAGTGTGCAAAGTAATAATCAAAGGAAAGGGGGGGCTGTTTTGAAGAATCTAAAATATAAAACATCTTCTGAGTTATTTCACACCTTTTTGTTTACTACATAATATATGTAGTATTTGTATATATGTGGTCATTCATAGTTTTAATGCCTTCAGTGAGAATCTACAATGTAAACAGTCATAAAAATAAAGAAAAAACAATAAATGAGAAGGTGTGTTCAAACTTTTGACTGGTAGTGTAATACTTGTGTACTCGCTCTTCAGCCTCTTCCAACTCAACTCAAGTCTCTTCTCCTGAACTTAAGTCATGGTTCTGACCAATGACTGTTGAAAACATGGATGACCTGACAGCTCCCCAAAAATGAAGCCAAAAGGTCTCTATCACTCTGTGGTGTCTGGCTGCAGATTAGGTCATAAATGCCACCTTCTTGATGTTCGCGGATGGGAGTGGGGTCAAACCAAAATTTAAAAAAAAAGTTCTCAGATAAATTTTTCCCAAAGATGCTTTCTGCAACAGGATGGATTCTTCTTCAGATCGTTTCCAGGGATGATTATTAAATATGTACAAACAGCAACACGTTTCTGTCTCTCTCCTCACATGTAAGGACAGTAACACTAAATTTAAAAAAGCTTGCACTTCAATAACCCGTCATTAATGGGGTTTTAACACAGTATTAACTGAAGATGAATTACTTTCTCATCCCAATTTTTCCCGCTTTCTGTTTTTCCATCAGGTCCGCAAACGCTGTAGTCCTCCCCTGTCCCTGTTTGGCCAGCTCTTATGGAGGGAATTCTTTTACACTGCAGCCACCAACAACCCAAACTTTGACCGTATGGATGGAAACCCCATCTGTGTTCAGGTGAACCTTTGCAGGGAGGGGACTGGTAAATAAGCATTACTGTAGGTAACAGAGTTATTAGCACTTGTCTGTAGATAAAGTGCCACAAACTGACATTTTATATAAAGCCAAAAAATAATAAATCGGATAAACAGCTGCATTATCAATTTTGGAACCAGGTGAGAGAGACTGAAAAGTTGATTTCTCAACTTATAAGTACAAGTAACATGTTTAACAGCCTAAATATATGTGTAAACACAGTTACTAACTACGTAACATGTTGTTTCCAGATCCCATGGGACCAGAACCCAGAAGCACTGGCCAAGTGGGCTGAGGGTCGGACTGGTTTCCCCTGGATCGACGCCATCATGACCCAGTTGAGACAAGAGGGCTGGATCCACCACCTGGCGCGGCACGCTGTGGCCTGCTTTCTCACCAGGGGAGACTTGTGGATCAGCTGGGAGAGTGGCATGAAAGTAGGACTGTCTGTTTTTTCATTCAATCTGAAACCAGTTGTCTCTCAGGTGGTGAACATGTAAACTGACTTTATAAGACACAGTAACAGTGCTCCTTGCAATCTGGTTCTGTGTTCCTGCAGGTGTTTGAGGAACTGCTGCTGGATGCAGACTGGAGTGTGAATGCTGGTAGCTGGATGTGGTTGTCCTGTAGTGCTTTCTTTCAGCAGTTCTTCCACTGCTACTGTCCTGTTGGCTTCGGAAGGAGAACTGACCCAACGGGAGACTACATCAGGTATCTCGTACCATCACACTTATTCTTCCCCCGAAGGGAGGTAGCATGTAATCAATTCTGTTTTGTAGCAGTCTAGCAAGTTTTCAAGATATAATTTTCAAATTTTGTATTTTAGTATATACCAATAACAGCTCAAAAACGTTGTACATATGAGGACCAAATTACTCACCTAGCCCTATGAAGTTTAAAAGTGCTTTTTTTTAACAGACCAAGGGATTTTCAATGTAATCTAAAGGTTTCTACACATGCTCATTCAATCTCTGAAGAGCATGTACCTTCCCAATACATCAATCCATGGAGCTAAACCAAAATCAAGTAACTTCAGCATTGAATACGGAAAGGCAGCGTTTGAATACCACAAAAACAAAACTTTAATAGTTGACAAATCTCAGTTACACCAGTTTATTTGGTCATGCCAAGAAACATGCTAATTTGTGGCTTTCATTAAAGCATGAATCAATATGGAGATGATGTCCTTTATGTACTGCAGTCTGTCAGATGATTGGTTTAAAAGAACATGATGGTAATCCTCTTCCTAATCTCTTGTCGTCCTCTTAGCAATACAACAACAATTATAAATCTTAAAACAGAGCAGTATGTTAACAGCTGAGAGTACATGTTTTATTATAACCATTCTGTTATTTTCGATATATCTTAAGCTTGTTCACAAAAAAACATTTTAAGTTAAAATCATCATTCAAACCAGCGGGTGTCATTAGATAAATTTCCTCCTGGCTGGAAAAGTGATATAGTCAAGAGCAGTAAAATGCTGGGTGGCAAAAGAGCCATGTTTAGCTTTGATGTTTGGCTATGGCGTACTTCATGTTTCCAGTATGAACAACTGCTTTGTGCTCTGAAATATGTGTTTTGTTTAACTGCTCTCTGTTTTGTTTTTTGTTTTTTGTCCAGTATAAGCTTGACGTCAGGGGCTTTTGAACATGTAGATGACTGACGTTGTAATGCACTCATGTTAAAAGGGTTAAAAATGTCTGTAAATTCTGGAATGGATGATTAAGCTCTGCTATAGGCTGACTTGAAGTGATTTGAAGTGAAAAACATGCCATATTCAAGTTCAGCTTATATTCTTTTAAAATCTCTGCAGGCATTACATCCCCATTCTTAAAGACTACCCGAACCGGTATATCTACGAGCCATGGAACGCCCCTGAGTCGCTACAGAAAGCAGCCAACTGTGTGGTGGGAGTGGATTACCCCAAACCCATGATCAACCATGCAGAGAGTAGTAGGCTCAACATTGAGAGGATGAAACAAGTTTACCAGCAGCTTTCCCATTACAGAGGACTCAGTAAGTCATCATACCAAAGGGCAAAGTGTGCCACTCCCTTCATGCTGAGATTGGTTTGGATCAGTGGTGTGCAGTATGACTAGAATCTCATTGGTCCTGGTATAAGGTTTGTCAGGAATCTAGCTTGTCTACAAACATTGACTGCAGAGTGTCCAGTCTCGGTTGAAGTGCATAATTAAGTTAATACAGGGATGTGTTGTTCAGCATGTTCCCATGTCTGTTGTTGCACTGTAGTACAGTATGTTTCAGATTTCCTCCAGTACCTTGGCCCGACACTCGTGATATAAACGTAGCAACTTTTTATTTGGCTGGTCTTTCTGTGGTTTCGTGGTGACTGTTGCAAACCATCATCTAAATCAATGATCATCCAATATATTTTGTCATATCGCACAGATTTACCATGAGGCTGTGTTTGGTCAAAGAGGCAGTGCAACCAAAGTGAGCCAGAGAACAAAGCTTCCTTTCAATAATTCGATATCTAGGCCTCTGTCAGCTATCCACACACACACACACACTTTGTTGGAGGAACTGGGACCACATAATTTCCTCAGTGATTAATAAAGTGTGTGATTCTGAAAATAAATTGCTAGTGGGAGCTGAGGGTCATTAACCCACTACTGATTATGTGAGTCCTCACAACATGAGCCAAGTTGTGAAAGAAGGCACGAGTCATTCCAATCACCAGGGCCAACAGGTGAAACCTCTGCGAGACATTGCCTCACCTCACCAACATGTGAGCTATTGAGGTCACCTGAGCTAAGGTGTGACTGGGGTTTGAATAGCCTGGGAATGGATCTCAGGACTGTGTTGTAGGTGGCTGATGGCTGGTGTTGTAAGCTACCACTTCTGTTCAATGATGTTCATTCACAGTGGATGCGATGGCCTCCTTTACTCCTCTTTCAAACCATATGTCTTTTCTGTCCAAAATGTAAACATCCTCAGAAAGAGTATCCTTTCTCCTTTAAAAGCGGGTGGACAGCTGAGTCTTGTCCTGCTTAGGTGGCTCTGCTATGTTGTGCTAAGCATTGTGAGTGAGTAGCTGTTTGGTTTCTCTTATGTAGATATCGGAGCACTCCTCGTCACACTGCACTGCATACGCTATGTTGTTTGAACTATACTGGTTGTGTTTTGTCCTTGGGATGAACCACTTTTTGTCTGAGGGTGTTGTTAAGTCTGAAATGTAACAGAATGTTCTTGGTTTCTCTAAGCATAGCATTCTCTAATCTATATTGCCGAAACTAAAAGGCAATCCGTAAACGCATGAATGATTTTTCTCTAAAAAGCGCGTTAAATTAAGGATGACAATGTTGTTTCATCTGTCATTCACAATGACTGATGAAACATTTTGGGTAACAATACATGGCACAGAGGGAGTGTCATGTCATTGTCTACCAATGACAGTGCTACCACAGTATATCTCCACATAACAAATAATTGGGGCAATATAAAAAGATTTTATCATTGGACAGGACATTAAATCAACATTGCACTTACAAAGCGTGTATGTGTGCATGTTAGGTCTGCTAGCATCTGTACCAACAATCCAGGAAGAAGCAGAGCCACCGATGACTGATGAGTCCCAGACCAGCAGTGGTCCAGGTCAGAAGAAACAGAACCAAGATTCATTTTCTCCCTAAAAAGAATGTTCACAAATAAACTGTACGCAATTTGCTCATTATTGTTTTCTGTTTTCTTAGATTCTCCTCTCAGAGTTCCTGCAAACAGAGAGGGAGCTGGCTGCTATGACGCTCCTGATTCTTCCACAGTCTGTCCATCCTCCACATCAGCCCCACATCCAGACCAGGAGCACCAGACTCCTTGCATTTCCTCAGGTTGCCACACTGATCCCAGTCATCCTCCTTCCCTTTCCTCAACACCGGGCCACAGCCCCCTGTTAAAGTCCAAACCGTCCTCGCCTTCGTCTTCTTGTCCCAGTCCATCTACTATCCTGACTCAGTCATCCTCATTGGGAACAAAGAGAAAAGGCCTTAACCGCAAGGTGCGACGTGGTCAAAGGCAGCGAGGGCGACAGTACTGCACTCTAACAGCTCCCGAGAAGGAGGCTACAGGAGAAGAGGAGACGATGGAGGAGGACATGGAGCAGGATGAGGAAAGAATGGAGGAGGAAGAGGAGACTTGTACAGAAATTGCAGGACAGCTACAGTGATACAAGGTGAAACATTTGGTGTCTGCATTTGTATTCAATACCTAGAAACAAATGTTTATTTACAAAATGTGGATTTTGTTACTAGTGACTGATATGCAAGCTCAGCAAAGTGACCAAAAGAGATGAGGAAAAATAATGAAAAGTTCAAGTTAAGATATCCGCTAAAAAAATCCTGTGCTCCTGTACCATGTACTCTGCACGGGAAAAAAAAGTCACACATTCTAATATGTCATTGCAGCACCTTTAGTGTTTATGATGGTATGCTATTGCATCACTTCGGTAAGCTTGTGTAATGTCACATTTGGGGATGGGAGTCAAGAACCGGTTCCCAGTAGTCCCATTCCTTGGAATTGTTAGTCTGCTTGTTTGTTGAGCCCACGTATCGCTTCTAGTTGCACTTGCACTATAATCAGGTGATTTCAGTTTGTGTGTCTGAGGAGGAAAATAGCAGTGCATTGGATATGGATATAACTTTTAATTTTTATTGCACAAAAAGACAAGAGCGCGATGGTAAGTGGAACCTGATCCAGGACAGAAACAGCTGCATTATGCAGCTAACACAAATTTGACTCTTGCAAGCAACTGCACAGACAGCAAGCTAATTCTAAGTGACCCAGATAGCATGCGAATGTTAAGCTACCCAAGAACCCAGAGTGAAAGCTAAGTGAGTGCCGACCTCAGCCCAGCAGCTAGACCCAGAACTTAAACAGGTAACAAATTGATGAGCTGTCAAGCTGTTTCTACCTGTTCGTGTTCCTACAGTGGAATCACTGTGGTAATTGCTTAGAAGTGTCTTTGTGCTGGTTTTTGTGTTGATACCTGAATACTAAAAGAAAGATCATATGTGTGCTCTCATAGAGATAGGGATTTGTGTGGTGTGTGGGGCAGAAGCCTCAGGTTTATATTGGTAAATGGTAATTATGAGACAGTGTGTTTCAGCCATTTTACAGAGTAATGTGAAAGTAATACGAGTAGTATAATGAATTACTTTCTCATTGGAGTAACATAGTTCATTAATTTTAAGAAAGGTGTTCTGTGTACTAATTACTTTTTTGAGTAACAACCTCAACACTGATCACAACAAAGATGGGAAATACCTCCTGCATGCACAAATGAACATTTTACCCAGAGCATACAATTCATTTTGCATTAATGAAATGTCTTTATTGCTGCTTAGCAATGGTAGTCACTCTCTAGGCAGAGCTAATGAGAATCCAATGAGAATTGATAAGGAATCGAATTGAAAAGTGATATTGATATCGGAATTGCTGAATTCCTATCAATTACCTTCCCGAGCCACAATATCTATTTGAACTGCCAGTAGTAACATGCCAGCCCCAAGAACTGCCTCACCTCTTTCATGATCTTGGGACATGGGCAAGATGCAATGGCTGCTGCCTTGTCAATCTGGGAGTGCACCTGCCTGCCTTGCAAGTGATACACCAGATATTGTTCATCTCTACATCCAACTTCACATTGCTTTGGGTTGGCTTTGAGCCATGCCTGCTTCAAATACTCCAGGACTGCAGCCACCCACTGCTCGTGCTCCACCCAGGTTACAATGGAACATGATATCCTCCAAGTAAGCGGCAGCATATGCATCGTGCGAATGCAGCACCTGGTCCTTGAGGCTCTGGAAGGTGGTGGTGGGGGCTCTGAACAAACCAAATGGAAGTGTGATAAATTGGTATAATCTGTACGCAATGGAAAAGGCCAATATTTCCTTAGACTCGGGAGACAAGGGAATCTGCCAGTAGCCCTTGGTCAAATCCAGTGTCGTAAAAAAACAAGTTGTGCCCAACAGGTCCTGGAGCTCGTTGACCTGGGGCATAAGATAAGCCTCAAATTATGAAACCTTGTTCACCTTGTAGTAGTCCTCCCAGTTTTCCTTAATCAGCTTCAACACCCCCTGCAACTTCCTGCCAAACGGCAACTCAAAGGAGAAATCCCATGCAGGCCTGGGGCACCACCCGCATTGCAACCAACAGAGGGTCAAGCCAGTGATCTTGGTTGCCTTCATCCTAGTGAATGAACTTACAAATCATGTTTTTTAAATTCTTATTCAGCTGTTCCACCAACCCATTGGTATGCGGGTGGTAGCAGTTTGTTCAAACAGATTTAATTCTCAAATTTTGTATCGTTCCTTTCATGAGGGAGACGTGAACAAGATGCCCTGTTCAATCAATATCTATTTTGGGTGCACTCTGGTGAAATGGCCTGATGAGGTCCGTGCCAGTGCACTCAAACAGGACCTTAAGGTAGCAGGTGCAATATCATTATTATATTCCATATGCCCCGTCATGGGGTTATAGTGAGCTGCCTGGAGCAGCTCCATCAGTGGGATGTGTCCCAGCCTCCTGGTTGCCAACACCTCCAACACTCCTGCCCCTGTGTTCATGTTGCTCTCAGTGGGTGGGGCACAGTGTCCTTAGCTGCCAGGACCTGGGGAAAAATAGCAAACGTGGCACTACATACACTATATTGTTTAGCTTGTGTTTGGGGGCTCTGAAGCAGCCGGTCATGATGGCGATGGACCCTCAAGCCTCCTCCTTGGGGCTGGGACCGACTGACTGCCCGCCGCTGGTTGCGGCAGCCCCCTGGCCCTATGTGTATGCGTAGTGCTCTCTCGCCTGCACCACTGGGTGTTCCTCTGCCAGCATCACCACTGGGTCCAAGCCAGCTGGTCATTGGCAGTGGACCGATTCTATGCCTGGAGGAAGCCCCTCCACGAACTGCTCCAACACAATCAAGTGGACCAACTGAGCTTCCCCTTTTGTGGGGCCGGGTTGCAGCCGCCAAGCTCCTTACAGCTCCTTGGTGAAAGTAAAAGGCCGGTCCTCAGGCCCCGCCTGGCCCTCTCAGGAGCTGCAGCAATGATGTTCGGCCACGAGGCCCAGACAATCTATAACTGCGGGCAGGCTAAAGGCCACCATCTGGGGGATGCAGCCGCAGAGTCCACTCTTCAGCGGGCAGAATCCCCTGCAGCTGAGCCACAAACCACAAACCGCCACATTGTTATTGTCAACTTGGTATATGCCATCAGAGATAACGAAAAAAAAAATTCAGTTGGTGGTGAAACAGGTTATTTATTATAGTTATTTATTATATATGAGCAGTCAGCTGACCTCATTTTTTGGGGGGCATATAATGTTGTCTAGACTAGAAGCTCAATTTGATTCAATTTAGTTAAGTTCTATTTATATAGCGCCAAATCACAACAGTTGCCTCAAGGCATGTTATGTCGTAATTACCTTATAACAGATACCTTACGCCACCATTAGGGCTGCAACTAATGATTATCTTGATAGAAAACTAATCTGCCTAATTTTTCTTCGATTAGTCAACAATTATTTCAATAACTCTTATCTCCGCTTCCTGTGGGCAAAACTCATGTTCTAGGCTTCAGTACCTCACCTGGTCAGTTCTGCCCACCTATGAATGTTGTATCATCTCATGTCAAATTAAAATAATGGCTCGGGAAACATATGAATTTGAAAGTAATCAAATGTATTTTTAACATTACTTAATAAGACCATCAGAATAAAAATGAAAATAAATCAAAATTTTAGGTAATGCAAATACAAAACTGAAATGCTTAGCAGGCATCATCCTGAGACGTTTACGACAGGTAAGCTAACATAAACATTACTGTACAAACATTAACATGAACAAGGTATCAATGCGACACACTAACTTAACTCTCTAAAACTGGCCTGTTCAGAGTTGACGTCACAGCTCCAGAGTGCCGGCATTTTAAATGCTCACGCACTGCAATAGTGCTGTCATGGAAGGAAACCTTCTATTTGCACAGTCTGCATTTAATTTTGTCATCTGTGAAATCGTTTTACACTTTTTAAAATCTCCATTTCCATTTTCTTCCATCCTCCTGTTTTGCGGTTTGCGCTACGTTCTACTTTGTTAGTATTGAATGCAGTCTTGGCAGACGATACAGGCGATGCTGCCCCCATAACTTCCTAAAATTCCACGCCAACAAATTTTTATAGTCGACATCATCGATTGTGGTGACGAATCGTTGCAGCCATACTCCAGATAATATAATAATATAAGAGAAAACCCAAACAATCAGACAACCCTCTATAAGGAAGCACTAACCCCAGCCATGACTGGTTGCAGGGTTATAAACTTTTTCAAAAAGGAAACTTTTAAGCCAGATCTTAAAAGTTAACGCTCTCTGTCTCCGGGATCCAAACTGGGAGCTGGTTCCATGGATGAGGAAGAATTCTACTCTTAAATATTCTTTAGAACAAACTGATAATGAATTACAATAATCCAACCTAGATTTGACTGTATGGGCTGTGTTTCAGCATCACTCATGAGACGGGATGTTTTTAATTTTAGAGGTATTGTGCAAATGGAAGAAAGCAGTCCCACTTATTTGTTTAGTATGTGCATTGAAGGACATATCCTGGTCAAAAATGACTGCAAGATTCTTCACAGTGTTACTGGAGGCAAAGATAATGCCACCCAAAGTATATGGTTAATTTTTAACTGTCCCATAGGCTTGTCTGGTAGGCACTAGACATGAGCGTCTCACTTTATCAGCCCCACTTCTACCCTGATGTGCCAATCACTCTGGAGCAATGGAAAAAGGTCATGTGGTCTGACGAGTCCAGATTTACCCTGTGCCAGAGTCCAAGTTTTATGCCTTAAGCCTTTCTTTCTGATTAACGTACCTGATAACTAGGGATACATGCATTGGATATTGGTGGGCCAAGCCATTCATTTCAGTTGTGTTGTTCTGTGATTACTTTGCCAAATAACAACAGCAGCTAGCACCAAAGCTAACATAGCATGGACGACGCTAACAGCAGAACACTCACTGGCTCTGTTTTGTCCTTGCAAAACTCGCACCCTTCATTCACCCGTAGCTAGCCAGGCCCCTATAGCTGGTGCAGCCGAAAATAGTGTAGGCCCCGCTAGCTGTTCCCCGGCAGACCCCAAGCAGCTGGGGAAAGAGGGCGGCTGGGTGACGGTGAGGAGGAAGCATAGTCCTAAACAGAAGCCCCAGGTACACCACCAACCTGTTCATGTGTCTAACCGTTT
>VVHJ01058283.1:0-16498 GCA_015107715.1 Tylochromis polylepis | reverse complement strand
ATTTGAAAGCATAATATCCTCCAATTTGGGCTTTAATAATATTCCTAAATACTTCATACCTGAAGGTAAATACTTAAAATTAATGGAGTAATGTATCCAGAATGACATGATGCTGATAGTGGCGTGCCTTCCGATTTATACCAATTTATCTTATAACCTGACAACCTAGAAAACGACTCAACGCATGTGAGTAGCGCTGGCAGAGACTGCATGGGATCCGTTAATACTGCTAAGATGTCGTCAGCATATAGAAATAACTTGTGCTCCATACCCCCTGCGTGAACACCTCTGATATCCCTGTTAGCTCGAATAGCTAAGGCCAGCGGTTCCAGAAATATTGTGAAGAGCAGCGGGGACAAAGAACACCCCCGCCGGGTCCCGCGAGTGAGATGGAAAAACTCTGACACCAATCCATTTGTCAAAACTGCTGCCCTTGGACTTGAATATACAGTTTTGACCCAGTTACAAAATCCAGGCCCAAACCCAAACCTTGCGAGGGTCGTCATAAGGAAGCCCCATTCTACCCGCTCAAAAGCCTTCTCGGCATCAAGCGAGAAGGCCGCAACCGGGGCTAGACTAGATTTGCTTTTGTGCATGAGATGAAGAAGTCTTCTAATGTTATCACCTGAAGACCTATTCTTAATAAAACCAACCTGATCACCATTGATGATATCTGGTAATATTTGATCTAAGCGGAAGGCCAAAACCTTTGTCAAAATTTTGCAATCGACTCCTAAAAGGCTTACTGGCCGGTAATTTGCTGGGTCTGATATATCCCTATCCTTTTTAGGAATAAGGGAGATTAGTGCATCATTAAATGTACTCGGTAAGGAGCCTATTTCTAGTGCCTCAAGATCAACTTTATGCAAGACTGGAGCTAAAATATCAATATATTTCTTATAATACTCAATTGGGAAGCCATCCAAGCGATTTCCCATTTTTCATTGATGAGATCGCAGCTCTGACCTCTTCTTCAGTTATAGGCGCATCCAGTCTTTTTTTTTGTTCATCAGAAAGAGTAGGTAGTTGTAGACCTGAAAAAAATGTCTTCACCTCCTCCTCATTAAGTGCACCAGCAGAAGTATACAAATCTTGATAAAATGATTTGAAAATTGAATTTATTTCTTTTGATGAGGTTACCACTTGGCTGTCTTTCTTAATCATAGATATATTATTTAAATTATCTTGTTGCTTCAAGTTGCCTCGCTAATAGTCTACCATTCTTTTCGCCACCTTCATAAAATTTTGTTTTAAGCCTAAATAAGGCATATTCCGCCTTTTTGTTATAAATATCATTCAGCTGGTATTTTAATTTACAGATAGTCTGGTATTTATCATTTGAGTATTGTCTCGCTAAATCCTTCTCCAATTCGTGTATTTCTTTATCTAAAGTTTTTTCCCCGTTGTAAATCCCTTCTCTTAACTTTTGTCGCATATGCAATTATCTTTCCTCTTATATATGCTTTAGACGCTTCCCAAACTGTGGCTACTTTATCTGTGGAACCCATATTGATTTCGAAGAAAATTTTAAGATCCTCTTTCTGAAGGTTTTTCAAAGTTTTCCTGTGGCTGCTTTTTCACCATTTTCCGAGGAATATTTTTGTTTATTAAACCACTTAATACTGACCTATGAATCATTCACAGATAAAAAAAAAAAAAGGCACCAAACTCGAGGGATGTCTATGCATAACGGACAACTTGAAAAGAACCATTTTTAAGTTCTATCCTAGCAGCCTGTCACAAAAACATATAATTTGTTTCCATTTCTTTAGTGGAATCTTTAATTTAATCTAAAATGCTAGAAACAACACAGTTTGACGGGTATAAAATTGTTTTCTTTGTTTTTTTTGTGCTAACAAGGTGATTCCCAGAGAGCTTAAAAACTTCTCTTGGCATGGTGAAGGTGTGTCATGACAAGATTTGAAGAACTGTTAAAACAAATGTAAGAAAAAAATCTGTAAGGCCTAAAAATTATCTACAGCACTTGAAGAACATCTGAAAATCACGTCTTTAAAAAAAACAGGGGGAAAAAAATCCAGAAATGACCTGACATGGGCCCTCAGAGATGCATCTGGTCTATCAGTTGATTTATCTACAGTTCGCAAAAGCATCATAAAAATAGTCTTAATGGAAGGGTGGCTTTCAAGAAGTCATTCTCAAAGAGGGGAAACAGAGAAAAGGCTGAGGTACACCAAATTACACAAGTCTGAAAATCAGTGGTAACAGGTCTCATGTCAGTGATGAATCCAAATTTGAAATTTTTGGTTCAAATCATGCCAGACAAACAGTGAGTGTCTACAATATGATTTGGTACTAACTTTACAGCCGCCTCCCTGCATTTTAGCCAGTGGTGTTGAGGATCTTTGGAAAACTGATTTGAAAACTGATTTATGAATGCAAAAGAGTACTGTCAGATTTTGTGCCACCATGCAATACCATTAGCAACAGCTTCACTTTTCAGCATGACAATGATCATAAACACACCATCAATGCCATAAAAGCATACCTGGACAGAAGAACATGCAATGTAACACTGTCAGTCATGGATTGGCCTCCCCAGAGCCCAGACTTTAACATTACTGAATCTATGTGAGATTATCTTTACAGGGAATGGCAGCCAAAATTCAATGAAGAGCTTTGGAATCTTCTTCAAGAAGCCTGGATAACTATTCCTGAAGACCGCTTAAATAAATCAGAAGAAGGCTGTCTAAGAGAGTTCAAGCCATGTTGAAGATCAAAAGTGGTCATACCAAATATTGACTTTCAAGCTTATTAGAATTGTAACAACTGTTTTGTTTTGTTTTTTGCTTTATATAGTATATTTCATTTATGTTTGCACATTTTTCAACAAATTGTTGCCCCCATGTCTCATTTTCCTGGCTTGCGATGTTTGTGCAGTACTGTATGATGATTTTCAAACACAGTGCTGTCAATACTCTTACAAAAAGCACTTAAAAAAAAATTATTAATTCAGTTCTTCTTTTTAATTATTGCTTCTCTGGTTTTGTTTTGACCAAAGCAAAGGTCTTACAATTAGTACAAGTTAATGCTGTTGGTATATTTAAAGAGATTAAGCTGAGTTCATACACAACACTGCTCAGTTTTCCCCAAGCTAATTTTCATCTATGAGTTTTCTCATAATGTGCCCCAGGATTGCAGTGTCAAAGCTATCCTACCTTTACAACCACTTCCCTATGAGTTCAGTGAAGTATGAAAAGCTGTATGTAAGTATTTTTGGAGACTTTCATAAACACCTCCTGAGATGTTCATGATAGTCTTCAAGGATATGACCTTGCTGTCAGCTAGTTCAGACTTCTCCTCTAATGAGTAGGATGGCCTCTGTTTTTAGAAATTCTGATGCACTACCTGCTAACCCTTGGTCATAGTGTTAATTACTTTTGATTACTTTTTGATTACTAAATAAAAGTCGTACAATATAAGATCATTTTAAATCCTAACATGCTTTTCCTGTTTTTAGTACCCTAAATAACTTCCCCAAAATATTAAGCATAGGATAGAAGCTACTTCTTATTTCCATACGACTGTCTACCTACCAGCATTTTCTGTGCATCATCACTAAGCAAAGGACCTTCAAAGAAAAAGCCATGGAAATGGGTTGGGTTCATCTAAAATTCTGTAGGGGCATATAATTTGTAATCTTCTCATCCTTAGTCAGTTTTCAGATAAGCTAAAGGTAACCTGATATGCATTTACCAAACTGACCCTGTGTTTTATCCATCCCCAGCATTAATATTCCTTTGAACTAAATGTCAGGTTCATCTGTAAGGGGTCCAACCCTCAGCAAGGGGCCAAGGTGAATAGTAATTATTATGGGAGCAAATTGACTTTCAAGTTCAGAGGTTGCTTTAATTAAGCAAAAGCAACTTGACGCTGCAGAAGCATAAACTGCCCTAAGACTCACTGCGTGGCTCCTGGAACACCTGAGAGCACGACATTTGATTGTGACAGTTGCAGTTTGTGTGTGTGTGCAGAAAAAAATGAAAGCAAAATCCAGCTCTTTGATTTTTTACTAATCTGTTGTACATGTATTTCAGACAGAGAATAAGCATCTACACCTTTCAGATATTAAATGACTGTGTTAAATGCAATACTTTTTACTGTGAGACTTTCAGCTTACTGGAATTATGGATGACAAAAGCTGCTAAAAAAAACTCTTTGCAAGAAGAGTTTCTTTCTGGGGAAATCAGTGACTTAATGTCTATCAGATGGAATGAACTTTGAAATATCTAACCCTTTTAGATGGTTTAACTTTGTCCAGTACTTTTTTGGTTTATGATCGAATACCTTCAGTCTTAATGGCAATTCTATGAATGTCAGAAAAAATGTGTTTAATACTACTTTCAAAATGATAGATGGCTAACCTTTTAATACTGAGGAGTTCATAAACATAAGAACTCCAAAATATCAGCATCATAACACTGCACTTCAATAGGAATAAAGGGCATTTCCAGTTGAATAATATGGTGTTCAGATCCAATTTGTCCACTTTCAAATATCTTCAGCGTAGCCTTTCATAAGCATTTATTCTTGTGGAGTTTCGTGAGGTAATTATTCTGAGCAGCAGAATGAACAGAGAAACTCAAAACTGCATTCATAACTTTTCAACAACAGAGCTGACAACTCTACATCACTGCTAACATGGGAGAAGCTGGTCCAAGAGCAAAGAAAAATTATACCTGGCAAGCTCACAGCATTCACATTTAGCTCGAAGTGCCACTGTGCCTAAATGTAGCCCAACATTTAGACACTTTATTTGTCCTTTCCCATAAATATCTCAGATTCATTCAGATTCATTTTTCATTTCAGCTTCAGACATTGTCACTATGTAAATGATTAAAGAGTTCCAATAGTCCTGTAAACAGCTCTTTTCTGTCACAGTCTGTGAGGCAGACCGTGTAGAGATGAGAGAGCGGACCCAAGCACAGACAAATTGGAGTGGAGGTGAATGTTAAACAAAAAGAGAGGTAAACACACACAATATATACACACAGAGGGAAACAAAGAAATGGCACACAGGAGGGAGGCACAGCTGAACCTAATTAGACCAGAGGAGACAAAGGGGAAGCAAAACACTGAACATGGTACGCCAGTCCCGAGTCCAAAACAAAATGTCCACAAAGAGCACTGGAGCTCATGAAAACAGTCCAAAACAGAATGTCCACAAAAGGCCTCGAAGCTCCAGAAACAGTTCGCACACAGTTCAGGGGGCCAGCCCAGAGGCCGATGGCACGACAGTCCATAACAGAGTAGCTCAGGGGGCCAACCCGGAGGCCGAAAGCACGGACACAGTTCAGGAGGCCGACTGCGTGGAAAGCAGCAGCAGCGCAGGCGAAGCAGATTCAGAGGCCGACCGCACGGAAAGCGGTGGCGGCACGGGCGAAGCAGGTCCGGAGGCCAACCGTGTGGAAAGCGGCAGCGGCGCAGTTGACAAAACAGTTCAGGAGGCCGGCCACATGGGAAGAGGCAGCAGCGGTGCTGCAGGCGAACCAGGTCAGGAGGCTGACCGCACAGAAAGCAGCGGCGGCGGTGAAGCTCAGCAGAGGATGGCCAGGAAGGTGGCTGGTGGTGGTGTGGTATGGTAGATGGACAAGGACGTTGATGTGGAGGCCAAGCAGGACATTGACGTGGACAGGCGGGCCAGGACGCAGAGCCAGACAGTGGTACCACCTCTGGCTGAGATGGAACTGGACCAGATGGCGCAGCGACTTCTGGCTGGGACGGAGCTGGACCAGATGAGGCAAGACCAGACGGCAGCATGGCAGCCACAGACGGTTGATTTGGTGGTCAAGTGGTAGATGGAGCTGATGGCTGGACAGACTCTCCAGAGTTGCTGGCAGAAAGAGACAGCGGTGTGGAAGCCATGGAGTGCTGGAGCGGCTCACCGGAGCCCCCAGCAGGAACAGATGGCTGGAGCAGCTCTTCAGAGCCACCAGCGGGTAAAGACAGCTGGAGCGGCTCTCCAGAGCCCCCAGCGGGAACAGATGCAGGACCAGCAGGTGCGGGGACCTCTGGCTGAGGCGAAGCAGGGCCAGCAGGCGCAGAGACCTGTGGCTGAGGCGAAGCAGGGCCAGCAGGTGCGGAGACCTCTGGCTGAGCAGATGACTGAGCTAGTAACTGGGCTAGTGACTGAGCTAGTGACAGAAGTAGAGGTTGTAGTGGTGGTTGTAGTGGTTCTTCTGAGCCTCCAAGGAATGAGGAAGACGGCTGGATGGGCTCTCCTGAGCCTCCAGCGAGGACAGGAACGGGTGCAGGCACCTGCCAGACACTAGCCGCTCCCACCAGAGGAGTAGGTAGAGGTGCGGAGCATGGCTGTGTCCTCCCTGGCATCACCTCAGGGACTGGCACGGGTGCCGGGGCAGACTGGACACCAGCCACTAGGTATGGGTGCAGGAGTGAACTGGTTCACGGCCGCCCTCACCCCTGGCTTCACCATGCCTCGGAGAACTCCCACTTGAAGCGGCCAAGACTTTGTTGCTGGCGGAGAAGCTGGTGAAGCAGCACAGCATCTCCGGGGACCCCCGAGAGCTAGGCAAGTTCTGCGGAAAATGTGTCTGGGGTGTGCCACGGCTTCCACCGGGGCTCTTCCTCCAGCTGGGTGAAGGCTGCCTCCCGCCGCTCTCTCTCATCTCCACACGAGTTGTGAGGCAGACCATGTGGAGATGAGAGAGAGCGGACCCAAGCACAGATAAAATGGAGTGGAGGTGAATGTTAAACAAAAAGCGAGCCTTTATTTAGGTGGCTGAACAAAACACTACAAAGTAAGAGGCAAACGGGGAACTGAGAACATTAACAAAACCTAAACTGGAAACAGCTACACTAAAGAACATGAGGAACAAAGCAAAACCTGACAACCGGGAACGAGGGGCCTGAGACATGGAACAATGAGGAGGAAATGCAGAAGGAAAACACCGGGGATGACAAACAGGTGATCCGATGAGGAACAGAGGTAAACACACAAAATATATACACACAGAGGGAAACGAGGAAATGACACACAGGAGGAAGACACAGCTGAACCTAATTAGACCAGAGGAGACAACGGGGAAGCAAAACACTGAACACGGGACGCCAGACTCTCCAAAGTAAAACAGGAAACACGAGACAATCACAAAGACACAGACTAGACACTGACTGTGGAGACACAGGGAACATGGAACATGGGAGGAGCACAAAACAGAAACCAGGAGACTAGAACCTAAATAGCAATGAAATTACAAAACTATATAATAATCAAAAATGCAAAACACTGGGTCACCAGACCCAGGACCATGACATTTTTTTATTCAAAGAAATATGTTTAACCTGTTATCAAATACATTTATTTTTTTCCCTTTCTTGATCTGAATCAAAGTCAAACTATTGTACACAAACCTACCATGATGTGCAAGTAAGTTTAGCTTCACACACAAAATGGAAACAGGGGAGAGCAGCTAACCTAAACATGACCAATCTACCAAGTTATATAGAAAAAATGTGTCTTGTATTCTATATCATAACTTTGCATTTTGATTTAGTCTAAATGTAAACTATTCATGTCATACTTTGACCTAAGCAGGGCATGATCTCTTGCCTCACCTATAGGCGTTCTTAAAATGTATTTTTTATTTTCATGATTGTTTTCACCCACGTAAATAAAAATAAGTAAAATAAAAAATATGCAAAAACAACATCTCTGCTCCAAGATATGTTTTTGACTCTTTGCACCCAGACTTTGATGCTGATGTGTTAGACGTGGTTTGAAGATGTATCATGACAGTAAATCCTCCCGGCTCATAACCCTGTTTCCCAAGGGGATTCTGACACTGCTGTAGGAGAGCCGTCAAAAACGAGTCAGTAGCAAAAATCAAAAAGTGAAGCATTGCTGTAGTTTGAGAATGACTTCGCATAGAGATGAATCAAACTAAAACAAATGTCCTTTAAATAAAGCCTAATGTCATTAAAAAACTAAAAAACAAACAAAAAACCAAGTACAACATCCAAGTTGGTAAAAAAATGGTTATGGGTATTCCACCAAACTGTTTGATTTTAATGTGCAATGAGGCAAAACATTATGACCACCTTTGCCTAATATACTGTTGGTATTTTTTTCTGCCAATATAATAAGGCCTGCACTCAAAACACATCCTCAGTGGTGCTGTTTCTTAGTTTGGCAGTTGCTCCAACCTTGTAATCTTGTCAAAATTACATTGACAGAATGTTTCAGATAGCTAGATAGATATGCTCATCTACCACACCAAGTAAGATGTGCAAAGATGTCCCTGAGACAATCCAACACATGACAGCAGGGTGCAAAATATATAGGAACATCTGTGCTGAGTATGGTCTGGAAGTCCTATGGTCAAAATGGGATACACTCCCCTGGGGTGGTTGAGAATGACCAAATTAAGATGCTGCGAGACTTCCAGATACAGACAGACAAATTGGTACGGAACGACATCTGAGATCTCTGTCCAGAAGAGCGCAGAGCAAATGGGAATTTTATATATATACTTACACAATTAAAACCAAGATTCAACCAATATAGAATTTCTCATACGGGCCCCTACCACTTGCCTGAGTCACCTTAACTGGCTCCCTTTATTGTGGAGGAGTGTTGGTTTTACTCTAATTCACAGCAGAATAACTAGGGTCCTCAGTTCCGGAGACCCTTCAAAGTCCCAGATATCCTTCAAAGAAGCCCATTTTTGCCCCACACTTTCATACTCAGTTCTCTCCCCAACAACATAATGGGCATAATAAAGCCTTCTTCACACCTCCTTCCTATGTTAAATTTGCTTCTCCACCTTACACCAGATATAGCTGACAGATATATGGAGTCAGTGTTCTCATGGAGCTTTCAGTAACGCATTCTGGCTTACCCCAAGGGTCAAGACTAATTTGGGAACTGAAGAAAAGATGTGTGGTGTCCCTCTGTGGCATATTGGCATACTGTGAATGAAGATGTGAGCAAAGAGAAGACAGAGCATACCTGCTGTTAAATGATGCTTTAATTCCCTCATTCTGCAAACAAAATATTTGCTGTGCTTTGAGTGTCTGAAGCTGAAGGTATCTCAAAGGTAATTTTAGGCTGGCACATGTTCAATTACGATACATCTGCAAATGCTAATTGCAGATTGGTTAACAGTGCTAATCAGCAAAGTCATTATGATAAACAAAACAGAAGACACGTGAAATACTAATAAGGGGAGCTTTCTGATGAAAGAAAAAATCAAAATGAGAGTCATTTAATGTTATTTCTAGATCCTATTACAACAAGAAAATTTCAGATTCTTCAGTTTTATTCTGGACTAAATTACGTACTATAAACATAAATAGTAAAGGACATGGACATAACGTGTAGACTCTCAGTTTTCATTTGTGGGTATCCACATTCAAATTGGATGAAGGGTTTAGGAGTTTCAGCTCCTTAACATGTGCCACCCTCTTTTAAAAGGGACCAAAAGTAATTGGACAATTGACTTAAAGGTTATTTCACAAGCAGGTGTTGGCAATTTCTTTGTCAGGTGAAACAAGCCATCCTTAAGCTGCGAAAACAAAAACAAAAAACATCCAACAAATTAATGCAATATTAGGAGTGGTAAAATCTACAGTTTGGTACATCCTGAGAAAGAAAGAAAGCACTGATGAGCTCAGCAACACAAAAAGACCTGGACGTCCACGGAAGACAACAATGGTGGATGATCGCGGAATCATATCCATGATGAACAGAAAACGTTTCACAACATTAAACCAAGAGAACAACACTCTGCAGGAGGTAGGCGTATTGATATCCCACCAAGGCTACCATAAAGAGAAGACTGTATGAAAGTAAATACAGAGGATTCACTGCAAGCCACTCATAAGCTTTAAGAATAGAAAGGCTAGATTAGACTGTACTTAAAAACATCCAAAAAAGCCAGTTCTGGAAAAACATTTTTTGGACAGCTGAAACTAATATCAACCTCTACCAGAATGATGGCAAGAAAAAAGTTTGGAGATGATCCAAAGCATATCACATCATCTGTAAAACACGGCGGAGGCAGTTTGATGGTTTGGGTGTGCATGGCTGCCAGTGGCACTGGGACACTAGTGTTTATTGGTGATGTGACACAAGACAGAAGCAGCTGAATTAATTCTGAGGTGTTCAGAGACATACTGTCTGCTCAAATTCAGCTAAAGAAACTCAAGAGTTTAATAAAGCAAACAAGTGGAACATTCTTTATGTCGATCTGACTCCAGCTTGTCACCTGACTCAAACAGACTCTCCTCCACACAGTCCTCATTTATATGCTTTAAAACCCAAACATTACAGCTAACAGGTGGATTTTCCCACTTCAGTGCAGCTAACCAAACAACAGGGAACCACCTATTGCTAAAGAGACAGACCGTGAAAGTGGACAGTATATCCTTAACATAAAACTCATTGTTGTAGACAGGGGCAGCACAAAAGTGATCCACTTAAACTGATTTTTAGTGTCCTTATAGTCCCCTGAGTTATTGCTTCAGTCACTAGTTAGCTAACATAAACTAATGTAAGTCTATTAGCTGCAACCAGCCAACCACATGACGTCACGTTCCATACCGACAGAAGATGGAACTAAACATGTTTTTAAAACTTTAAGCACTTATTTTCTAAATCCACTTTCACAGACAGTTACATCTGTCAGTTTTTGAGAGCAGATGTACATTAGCCTGTATATGTTTAGTGTTTCATGTCCTTTTTAAGTACCCCAGTTGTGATGATAGATATTTTAAGATCAAATCTGATCTTAAGTCTCTTTTATAATAGAGGCCTTGTTTGTTTGTTTGTTTGTTTGTTTGTTTGTTTTTTTTGGGGGGGGACAAAACAAGAGTCATTTTAATTGTTAGATCTAAACCTGATACAAATGCTTATGATGACATGTGCCAGTTCTATTTTGTCAGGCATCTTAATAGCCTGAAGTTAAAGGCTTGAAGTCACCCTCAAGGAAACTTGATTTAGAAAAAAGAAAGCCAACAGTGATTTAAGTATTCCTGACATAGCAGAAGACTGCATGTCACCAGTTTAGACTGATCAAGATCAGGGCACTCATTGGAAATGGTGTGAAATTTCTCATTGTGAGAGAATCACATATGTTCATGACTGTGTCCCATCATGTCAAACCCCAGAACCCTAATTTACTTTTCTGTTTTTAATAGCAGAGTAAGATGAAATAATAACCCTCAGAGTGATGAAGTGTCAAGTCCAATTATGCTTATGACAAAAGAGCCATGAGTCATCTACTTTCATGAAATGAAACTTTTTTCTTTTTTTTTTTTTGTAATTTCATGAAATGAAACTTCATGAAACCATAAGCAAAGTGCTGGAGACCACTGTATTTGGGATTTTTACATGTTTTTCTACATTGAGAGAATGTTGCTACATGGTTTATATTAATAACCCTTAGAAATCACAAAAATATCCCATAAATCAGTGGAAATACTGTCACCCAACTGGCTTCATATACAACTGTGTAACAAAGACTATTAACAGTACTCAATCCAGATGGTTAGTATTTAGTTTCTAAATAACAAGATTTTGTGGTATGCTGGAGATATTAGGGTAAATGATAGTTGCTTTATTTATTTATTTATTTTTTAAATTGAGGGGTTCAGATGTGAACTTTATACATTTCTGGCATTTTAACAGTCAGCTTTGAAAGATGTTTGTTACTTTTCCCCCTATGAGTCACCCTAGCAATATGCCAACTGAGAACCCAGTTGCCTGTTGTTGTCTGCAAAATTTTATTTCACTAAACTAAAATTGTTATTATAAACAATTTCCAGCTTTTCATCAAGACTACTTTCTCGCATAAATACTACTGAGAACAAGTTCCAGTTCCCCCAGCATGAAACCATTCAAATCACAAAACACATGGCATGCCAAAGCCGATGCAAAGCCAACTGTATAACTGTGTTTTATGGTACTGTGCAAAAGTCTTGAGCAGTGTTGGTCAAGTTACTTGAAAATAGTAATTAGTTACTAATTACTTCTCCAAGAAAGTAGTCCCATTACTTTACTGATTACTTATTTTCAAAAGCAATTAGTTACTTTATTACTTAGTTACTTTTTAAAAAACATGATACACAACCTGAATACATTATAAAGCAAGAGTACTTTCAGCCCAATTCTATTTTTTCTGCATAATCCATCATATAAAATTGAATCAAATGAAAAAGTCTCTTTTTAAAACTTGTTTTATTACTTTTAATAATTTTAACTTTATGCACATTGCATCAAGCAAAAATTAAAATATATGCAACACTCTCTGACTGGAAGAAATTTGTTTAACATTTAAACCTATTTTCTGCATATTCCAGCATATAAAATAAAATAATTTTTTGTGTTTACACTCACTCTTTCAAATAGATGCCAGTAAAACACAGCAAAAAATAAATAAAATCAAAGATTCAGCATCACTAAGTCCTGTCGCTCTTAAATCTATTTTCACCTGTTTAGCAGGAGTGGGGCCGTCGGAGGTTTGCCCGGTGCTGCAGCGGTCATGTCAGTGGGGGGGATCCGGGGGTTTCTCTGTGAATTTCATATTCCCGTGGCGGTGCTCGCTCAGATTTGAAGTTTAATTTTTCACTGTAGAAAGAAGTTCTTCCCACGCAGAGTGTACAGCAGACGCTAATGTTTTTGTCACTTTTTACGGAATCAAACTCAAAGTAATGTCAGTACTTCCAAGCTTTAAATGCTGCATGGTCGTACCCTCTCTCGCACTATCCATTGTTGATCTTCACTGTTGCTGCCACAGACGTCGCACACTCGTACGTCATTGTCATGAGACACTCTCACAAACAAAATTGCGGTTTAGTAACGCAGTAACGGAGCGTGCTTATGAGAAAGTAACAGTAATCTAATTACTTTTTTGCAATGGTAATCCCTTACTTTACTAGTTACTTGAAAAAAGTAATTGGATTACACGCGTTACTGGCCATCTCTAGTCTTGAGACACCCTGATCTCTCCGTCTCTTTTTGTAGAATTGTATAACTATGATTATTCAACGCAGCTTAAACTCTTAAGCTTTCTTGCAATTTCTTATAATGTATGTAAATATGGCTTCAGGAATAATTTTCCAGGCTTCCTAAAGGACATTCAAAAGCTCTTCTTTGGATGTTGGCTGGCTTTTTCTCCACTCTCTGTCAAGATGACCTCACATTCTTTTAATAATGTTGAGGTCAAAGATCTGGTAAGGTCAATCCAGAATAGTGTTCCATTCTCTGTTTGTGTGTGTGCACGCGTGTTTGTGTTTGTGTGTTTTCCAAGTATGCTTTTACTACACTGTACACACATTTATTACACACGTTATTCTTGGGATCACTGTCATGCTGAAAAACGAAGCTGCTGCCAATCAGCTCCTTTGCACATGTTATTGCATGGTGGCTTCAAATTAAAATTGTTACTTTTCTGCATTGATAATACCATCAATTTTGACAAGATCCCCAGGACCACCAGCTGGAATGCAACCTCACAACCATTCCCAAATCTCTACCATGTTTTACAAATGGCTGTAGACACTCACTTATGTACCTCTCTCCTGACCTCCTCTATACATTTTGTTGACGATTTGAATCAAAACTTTCAAATTTGGATTCAATCATGAGATCTGTTGCCACTGACTGTCTGAACAAAAACGTTGAAGCATCCTCACAAAGTGTGGAGCAGTATTGCTCAAGACCATCTAACAAAACAAAACAACAAAAAGATAAATAACTAAATTCTGGTTCCTTGAAAGTAAAATACAAAGAAATTAGGCATGGCTCAAGACTTTTGCACAGTACTATTAAAATACAAAATCCCAATTTCATTCTATTAGCTAAAAAACAGATTCATTTTAAAATAACATCCACAGCCTATTCTGCAATGAGATTCCATTTAGTTATATTTCGCCTACATTTGTACCATGGACACACACAAGACAGAAGTGCCTACAGCAAAATGTTTTAACATGCCAACATACCCTATGAATTTGTGCTAAGGACCTTAGGACTACATAACTCTCTCCATTTACTTATGAGATAACCATCAGGAGTGAGAGTGATGTATTACATTGGAATAAGACATGCCACATTTGATGAAGTCATATTACTAAAGAGCACTGAGAGCTTCAACTGAGAGCGTCACAACTCCACATTGCGTGTCCTTGATGTTTTGTTTTTTTCCCCGAGCTGCCTCACTGGTTCACAAGTCCTTCACTCAGCTGAGTGACAGGAAACCAAGCTCGATTTCCTCTCAGCAACATAACCCAGTCTCCCCTCATCTTATTGAATTAAAGGAGAGCTAATCTTAATTGATGCTAATGGAAGTCAATGACGACCATGAGGAACAAGTGCTAATGTGCTTGAGCAATTAACCTAATATTTACTGGCTGCGACTCTTGGGAGGTGCTAGCTTATGTCTGTCTACTCACTCCTTTTGCTCTGACATGATGTGCAACTGCTCAGAGTCACAGAGAGGAGGAAAAAAGGTAGACTATTAGGGAACAATTAGAATTAGGGTGTTAAAACTGAATTAAGGAAAAGGAGTGATACAAGAAAGAGCAATTAGACTGATCAAGTCAATTCATCTAAAGTTAAGCTGCTAGTAGACTTGGGAAAATATTCAGAAGTAGATATAGTGACACGTAGCACAGAGTAGGCATCAAAGACAACTATTAAGTCAGATACAACATGGAAGGAGAAGTTAGGGATGGAGATTGGTTGTAAAGTGGCTTGCAGATGTGGGGGTTAAACCAGCTAATACAATGTCCTCTGGAAGCTAACAGGACATGTCGGTATCGGCT
This sequence comes from Tylochromis polylepis, assembly GCA_015107715.1. Classification (NCBI taxonomy): domain Eukaryota; kingdom Metazoa; phylum Chordata; class Actinopteri; order Cichliformes; family Cichlidae; genus Tylochromis; species Tylochromis polylepis. The sequence continues at coordinate 1,693 of VVHJ01058283.1, read as the reverse complement.
GCTCTGATCTGAGCTAATCTGCAAAGATTGACTGAGCTTGGCTTTGTGACCTACGTGAGATTATGATATACTCAGTACGTGTACTTATGAATTCAGATCTGCACATCATGACCCACGAAGGTCACAGATGTCCACTGCCATGCTCATGAGATAACTTTTACTAGGTCAAATCTTGCTGAATGTAGCCATTAGAAGGTGACACACTGCCATCAAGGGATGCACATGTCAGTATCAACACTCAGACTGCAGAATATAGGCCATAGTGTTCAAGACAAAATGATTTCCCACATTATCAACCTGATCAACCTATTTCTAATAATCGGCTATGTACCACAGGCCTTCACGCTGGCAGTAGTTCAACCGTTACTTAAAAAGCCATCTCTTGATCCAGTGGTCTGAGCTAATTTTAGGCCACTCTCCAACCTTCCCTTCATATCAAAAATTCTTGAAAGAGTAGTTCTCAAACAGCTAACAGATCATCTGCAGAGGAATGGCTCATTTGAAGAGTTTCAGGCAGGTTTCAGGAGCTCATCACAGTATAGAAACAGCTTTAGTGAAGGTTACAAATGATCTTCTTATTGTCATGGTCCGAGGAAGTGTGGAGTTCCACCCCTGGGCAGCGTCAGCGCATCATCCTCACTAGCAGCACCTGAGCGTAACTGAGCCTGCTGAGGTTTTTAAGGCCAGCATTCTCGGTCACACTTCGCCAGATCGTCTGCAACCTTACCGTTAGTGTGGACTTCACAGTTTACGATTCTCGTCTGTGTTTTGGTGGCAACATCTGTGTCTTCCCTTTCGCTCCCAGTGGTTTCCAAGGCAGGATCTGTCCTCGGAGGATCTTTTGGATTATTACGCTGGATCGCGTCGGCCGTTTCCACACTGTGTGCCTGCCTCCCTGTCCGGCTACTCCACTGCGCTGCGGACCACCCCCCTCGGGTTTAGCCCCTCTCACGTTAAAGTAAGACTGTAGCATTATCCTGTGAGTTGGCAGACATTTACTTGGACAATTCGCTAATCAGTACTTCCCCTGCTCTTTACAGTGACACTTCCTAACCCCTTTCCCTCGTCCCCGGAGCTCCTGCACTGGAATATACCCAGTGTCGGGTTCTCCTCCCTGTCCGTGACAGCCCCAATGTCAAGGTTTGCTGTGTAGCAGGCAGGAGGAAGGTAGGACCCAAACGCAGGACTCGGAGACTGAATGATTAACTGAAGGTGGCAGCTTTATTGCTGGAGAACACTCGCACATGAAATATCAGAAAATTAAACTAGAAACTGGGAATAACATAACTAAACACCTGGGAACGCAGAACACTGGAAGCACGGAGGGAAACACACAGCATGAAGAGGGTACGACGCGACAAAGAGCAAAGGAAACACAGGGCTTAAATACACTGAGGGATAACGAGGGAAGTGAGAGCACACGGGAAGCACAGCTGACAAGAATAACCATAACGAGACAGGGGAAGAGCAAACACAACATGAGGTACACTGACGGGAGACTATCAAAGTAAAACAGAAAGTACACAGAGGCGCAGACTGGAGGGAGAGAGAGAGAACATGGAGGAGCACGAGCTGGGGAACACCGATAAACATAACAGAATAAAACACGAGGGGAAACACGGCATAAGACCTCACACCACAACACAGACACACAGAGGGAGACAGAGGGCAAGGACACAGGGGGAATCTAATA
>VVHJ01058278.1:15457-30009 GCA_015107715.1 Tylochromis polylepis | reverse complement strand
TTGGTAAGTGTGTGTGTGTGTGTGTGTGTGTGTGTGTGTGTGTGTGTGTGTGTGTGTGTGTGTGTGTGTGTGTGTGTGTGTGTGTGCGCGTGTGTGTTTGCAGAGCCTGGAGACAAACTAGCTGGGGACATTTTTAGTCATTTGACCTGCCCGACCTCAAAGTGTCATAAGTGAGCAGAGATAGGGATGAAGCCATGTTATTTTATGGGCCAGTCTTAGCCTTGGATAATCATGACAGGTCCAGTAACCATGACTGAAGGGGAGGAGTGGAGAAGCGTGGACAGTCAAGCAAATAGAAAGTTCTTGTGCTCCTGTAGAAAGACTCTCTACCAGTGCAGATATCTTTAATATGGAGGGATTGGTAAATCTTAATCTAGTTGATGTCTTAATGTCTTAAAATAATCCTAAAAACATCTTCACAAAATTAGCAACATCTACCTTTCTTCTGTTTTTATTCTATTTTTCTTTTATTCTTTATCCTCAGCCTGTGTTTTTTTATTTTCTCAGTATCAGCACCATTTGTCTTCCTTTTTTTTAATGAAACAACAGAAAACACTCATCCATGAGCTCAAAATCTATGGATGAGAGCCTGCCAATAGTCCTGTTTTTACCGTTGAACTAAGGGATACTGCTGTGTTTGCTGCCTATCTTGCTGCCATTTGTAACCCTGTCATGCTCAGCTGAAAGGTCAATGAGGAATGGTGAAAACAAGCACCACTGTCAGGTAAAAGTCTAGTCTGAGGTCACTAAAAATGCATACTGTTTTATTTATATTAAAAATACTGCAGATTTTATATTTTATTTTGGATCCTGAAAGTTATTCCTGACTGCAGCAAGCGGCAGCGTCAGCATTTGCAAAATAAGCACAACTGTGAAGCTTTCCGACGGGAAATAAGGAAAGCATAATTGATCATCTCCACATAATGTGAAATAAAAAGAAATAAGGGATCTGATTCAAGGCCTTTATTTGCATGTTGGTGATTAGTATTGATATGAACCTCTCTTAGCTTAATTACAAGCTCACTCTTACTGACAATACAAGTTTCTGAAGTTCAAGAAAATGTAGAAAATTAAATCACAAAGCAAGTGCTATTTAGTACCAGTCAGCCCCTGAGGGAAAATTATAGTACTTGCTACAGGTTAGAAGCAGAACAAAGCACATTTTGCTGCACTCTGTATGGATAATTGTTTATAGCATGCGGTGTCAGCAAATAAGGGAAATATATGTAGTGTAGATATCCCTTAGGAAGCAAGCTGCCTGGTTTACTAGTACCTCTTGGCTTTAAACACAATAGATGAGTGCTCTTGTTATCAGGACACAAACACAATTCAGCCAAAGCATCCTGTCACTCTTCTGGTAACAAGATAAATGCTTGTTACCCTCTTAAAGCGCTGAGATAAAACACCCCAGCTGGTATCCATTTCGAACACTTCTCATTCGGGCTTGTTGAATCTGCAACTGCGAGCAGACACTGCAATTACAGCCTTTCTGAAAGCACACACGGGTCTGGAGTTCACAAATCTCTGGGGAATCATGTTTAATTCATGGGAAAACCTAAAAAAAATGAGTCAGAAAGTGAGACCTTGCAACCCCTGCAATATATTCAGCAAGTTTTGCTGAAAGCTTTGTGCACACCTCTGCTGTCTGTCTGTCTGTGTTTTCTCTGCTCAGATGCCTGTCACGTCACTCTGCCCTTTGCTTTGGACGATCATTGTCAACACTACATTCCTGTGTGGATCTGGTTTGTGACGTGGTCCTCTCACTTCCCCTGTGCTCGCTTTTGTATTCCCTCCCCTCATTTGTCAGTGATCAAATAGAGTAACATCAAAGACAGATGGCAAAGAAATGTCAGGTGTTGTTAAGGTCAAGAACGAGCCACAAAGGTAATTTACTGATTCTTTGCTTGGTTACTTACAAGGCCCCGTGTATCCCTTGTTCTTTGAGCAAATTAAAAGTATCCGATTTTCAAACAACACCCAGGGGTTCTATAAATTAATTGCCTCTTTTGGGGCTCCAAAGGTGCAGTAAGATTGCTTCCAAAATTAGGGCTTTATCTGAAACCCCTCACGCACTCACCACTTCCCTCTAAAATTATAGTAGTGGCAGTAATTAAATCCCACATCATTCAGGAGACATTAAAAGTGTTCCCTTTCTACTTTCCCTGTCACTTTGGACCTCACGTAACAGATGTTTAAAAATACCTGTTTTGTCAACAGCAGAGTAAAAACGCTTTAAAATCACATCACACTGCACTGGAGACTGTCACAGCACATCACCTACTGGCTTCAGTTGTGCTAAAAACAACCACAAAGATAATATGTATGCTCATTTTATATTGGAATGAATGTAAAGGGAAGGAAACAGCTGAAGGTGTTTATTTCTCTGCCACTAACTGATTAAGAGAATAATCATTAAATGTAATGGGCAGGATGATGAATAGAGTGAAAGCAGTGTGGGGGGGTTTTTGCTGTTGTTTTGTTTTTTATCGAGAGAGCTGTGTGTGTGAGTGGGTACATGAAGTCACAAGAACTGGCAACGATGGCTGCTATTTGGGAAAATTACATCATTAAAATAAAATGTGCAGCTGAGCCTTATCATCCAGGCAAACTGGTCAGCATTGGGCACTGGGTCACCTCCCATGTGATGATGTCAGCTAATCCCTTACTTAGGTCATGCTTGCCAGGGTGGTTATAGTCAAATATTTAATATTTACTTCATGAGTCTGAGCTAGAAATAAACTTGAGTGAGCTCCTCTGGGTTGTTCAGACACTGACTTTTGCCCTCACATTGTGCATTATTTTGTGCATAAAATAATGCACAAATGATTTGCTTTGTCAAAAACAGTTTACAAGAAACTGAATTCATGGAAATGCTCTTTTCGGTATCTCACAGCTGACATCCTCAGTGTGGTTAGGTTTATGTAACAAATGCTCACATCCTGTCTCGTGATTCAGTCTTGACCTCAAATGTTCCCTGTGCTGTGTATACCAAAACATAACCATGAAAAAATGTTCATGCTTGACTTGCTACATGCAGACGTGCTACGTGCATTGCCAATACAGTTGTTGGTAAAACATGCAAACTACATTGTCAGCAAACATTTTGGCACATTTAGTGTTCTAGTTTGGCAGTGTACTATGTTCATTAACTAGCAGTGTGCAGCCATGATACTATCTCTTTTTGGCTGTGATCAGGTACAGCAGTTTTCTGAGCTAAATACTAATAAATACATATGGCTGTGTTCTCACTGACTAAGGCCCAACTCAATGTCATGTTCAAGAAACCAGTTTTAGGTGACTGCAGTTTTGTGACATGGCACATTATCCTGCTAGAAGCAGCCATCAGAGGATGGGTACACTCTGGTCATAAAGGGATGACATGGTCAGCAACAATACTCAGATAGGCTGCATAGTTTAAACAAATCTCAATTGGTACAACCAGAAACATTTTCTGATGTAGCCTCATTTTGATGACATGAGTGGGACCTGTGTGGTCTTCTGCTGCTGTAGCCAATCTGCTTCAAGGTTGAACATGTTGTGCATTCAGAGATGCTCTCCTGCATACCTTAGTTGTTATGAGTGTTTGGTTTTTTGCTTTGTTTTTTAGTTATTGTTGTCTCCCTGTCAGCATTTGGTCGTTCTCGTCTGACCTCTAATAGTTTGAACTTCAGCTGAATCTCTTGGCCATGTCTGCATGCCTAAATACATTGAGCTGCTGCCTTGTTGGTTAGATATTTGTGTTAACAAGCAGTTGAACAGGGGTGAAAATAATGACATTTTGTATTTTATATTTTGAATGTCTTTTGGTTTCTTCAAAAATAAGCTTACTTTTGCTTCTATACAGCAAAGTCAAGCTGCCACAACAGTAATTTCCCCCACAAGTATATCCCTGGAAATGCCTCCATGAAAAAAATCTTTATATAGACTTTTAAAAATATATATGGCAACAATTACAACTGCAATGGCTTGACCTTTTTTTTAACCTTTTAGCTTTCTGTGATGTCTTATTATACCATCTGGCAAACCGTGACATAATGAAAAATTCATGCAATTTCAAAGCCATCCATCCATTTTCTGCCTATCTGGGTCCTGGTCTTGGGGAAATAGTCTGAGCAGAGATGCACATTCTTTTTATGCAGCCACTGGCTCCCAGGCCAGATGAGACACAATCTCCTAAGTGTAGCCTTTTAAGACGAAGTGTTTTGGGTGCTCAAAACACCTCGCCTTAAGAAGTGTCCAGGAGGCATGCTGTTGCTCAAACTGGCTTCACATATGGTTATACATTGCCTCAATACAACAAAGCACACAATTCATAGAAACATTTCTAAACACACCGCCACGAGTGAAAAGGAGCAGGAAGAAGAAAAAAATCTTATATTACCTACCCCCATCTTAAACATATTAAATATTAAACAAAAAGATTAATTTTTTAGATAATGTTATTCTTTCATTCACTACCTATATGTTGTAGTTGTGGTTTAATTTGGTTTTAATTAGATTTTATTTATATAGCGCCAAATCACAACAACAGTCGTCTCAAGGTACTTTATATAGCAAGGTAAAGACTCACAGTAATACAGAGAAAACCCCAACAATCATACGACTCCCTATGAGCAAGCACTTGGCAACAGCTGGAAGGAAAAACTACCTCTTAACAGGAAGAAACCTCCAGCAGAACAAGATTCAGGAAGGGGCAGCTATCTGCCATGAGCAGTTGGGGGTGAGGAGAGGGAGACAGGACAAAAGACATGCTGTGAAGGAGAGCCAGAGATTAATAATAACTAATGATTAAATTCAGAATGTTGTAAAAACACAGTGAGTGAAAAGAAGGGTGAAGAAGAAACAGCAAATCAACATCTTCACCTCTCTCTTTACAACAAGTGACCAGTGATGTACCTTCAGTACTGCACCATCACACCAGTCCACCTCTTAATTTCAAGCTCGAACCTCACCCCTCTTTTGAACCAGGCCATGAGATACTTTACTGGTGCAACAACTCCTTCCCAGTCTGGAACCTGCCATTTTTTAGCTTAAAACCATTGCCTCAGATCTGGAGGTGCTATTACCCTCCCTAACACTTACCATTCAGATGCAAACTGCCCCAGTGCAAGCTGGAGGTCAGCAATCCACAAAAAGCGGAGACGAGATCCTGTGAACACAAACCAGACAGCCTTAAACCACTGGGTGTGCCTAAAAATCCTGTCTGCAAAAGTTATGACTAAAATCCTTTGAAAGCACCCAAATCTTGTGACAATTGCACACGAACCAAATCAGCTTCAGTAATGGATACAACCGAATGCTATGTGTTAATGCAATACCTGTACACAATGCATGTACTTTTCAAAGCACATGTGTAATTAAAAGCTAGAGGTTGAAATGTAAAAAGCCTTAGATTGTACCTACAAAGCAGTATGTACTCTTTCAGTAACATAGCTATGATGTTTTATTGTTTGTCGCATTGGTTTATTTTAATGTTGGTGACCAATAAACAAATGACCATTCTGGTACTTCAAATATCAGTGAAATTCATTTAGTATGACAAAAAGCATGAAGCACTTTTTCATTTTTGACAGGTTAGCTCCAGCTGAGGATGGCAGGAGATTCCCGAGTCCTAATGGACCACAACATGGAGATAGGCGTCACCCCTGCACAGGTATTTGCACAATACACACACTGTATCTTGCCCAATCTGTATTACTTAATATTTAAACAAGTGGGAGAGACTAAATGTGAAAGACTAGAGAATCAATATGAGAAAGTGGAGGTGAGACCTCGTTTTTGGGAAAGCAAGGGAAGAAAAATAGATGAGAGAAGATAAGACTGATTAGTAGGGATAGATCTGTCACTGAACACAAAGCAGTTTGACATCTTTAAAAAATTATGTAAATGTGTAAGGTATATAGATCTTATCTATTCTGTAAAGTAGATATGCTGTAGAATTATTTAACAGATGAAATAAATACTATGGACATAAATATAGCCTACCAAAGTGTAGCCTAATTTATTTTGTAGTTTAAATAAGTATTTAATTCAGTTTACTTGGCAGCGAAGATAATGACCAAAGAACAGCTATCCCCAATAACTAGTCCATCCTGAATTCCCAAGTTGATTGAAATTTATGCAGCTTACTCAACCTTGTCCAGAGAGGCTCAATGAGAGAAAACCCATAGTACTTATTAGTGCCACACAGAGACAGCTAATGAATTTGTTTTAAGGGCCATCGCCCCCAGGGACAGTATTGACTACAAAGGCTGGAGTTTGGGCAGCACTGCCTGTGATGGCTTCGTCTATCACTCAATTAACCCAGCTCAAAGAGTGGAAATGAAAAGGCCTGTTTTGGCTGTCTTTCATTGAAAAGCTCTGTAGTAGCATTTAACAACTCAAAAAACAAGGCCATACGTCAAGTCGTCTTGTCAGTAGAGAAGAAATGTTTAAAGGATTACCTTAAAAAGCGGTGTGCCGACTGCATTTTGGATGACTGTCTGATCCATTTTCCCTGACTATGGTCTGTAATAAGGGAGCCTACTGACATTTAGTGAACGCACAGTCATCAAGCCACTAATTGCAATGCAGATCGATAAGAATAGTCTTTCAGCTCTTCTTTGTTGGAATGGTCCTTAAAAATGGATTACATTAAATCTATATCTAGAAAATCAATGGTATATAGATGTGACCTAACACAGCAGCAGATAAAAAGCAGCTGACACGGTAAAATTATTTGAAAAGAAAACAAAAATCTGTCAGGTTTTTTTTTTTCAGCTATTACAATCCTAGGCACCAAAAAGGACACTGTTTGTGGCTTACACTGTGCTATTCTCCAGCTAAACTATGATAATGATCATCCCTATGATAGTGCAGAGGAGAAGCCAGTGTATACACTATGCAGGATGTAACTTTCCTGGTGATGAAAGTGTGACTGTGGAGAGAAATGGTTCGCAGGTGTAAGATTAGCAGCAAGAGACACAATCGTTGTCTTGTCTCGACATAATCATTTCATTTATCAACTGAGATCTGACAGCGTCAGTGTCTCAATAAAGAGTCCTTGTGCTTTTCTGAAACGTGCCTTAAAACAATTTCTTTGGTGAATGTTGGTCTTTTATGCATTTATTTGTCTAAGAGGGAGGCCAAAAAGCTATATTTTTTTTCCCAAATTATGTTTGAATTTATAGCTAGATTGTGAAGCATTACTTTATCTAACCATAAATAAACTAAAAAATACGATATTGTAATGATGCCTACAAGTGTAAGCTGATTCTTTATTTATACATCAGTTTTTTAGGGTCTTTTAAAGGGTCTTTTTAAAGGAGGATGGAAGATCCGTTCTTATCCGAGGTTGCAAATGTTCCATAGAGTGCAAAAGAACACAGGGGACAGGGAGGAAGGCAGGGCACAGTTGTGGAGCCAGATTGCCTCGCTGGAGCTGGGCCAACATAGACAAAGGCCCAAGTGTCCTTGTGTTCTTGTTGTGTCCTTACTCTCTGTTTCTTTTTTGCCCTCTGTGTATACATAGACATCTACAAAGTGACTTTATAACCGCTCTTAATTTGATTCGCCTCGCTTATCTTCCCTCCCTCACCTCTACTGTGGCTTAGCAAAGCTTGATAGAAAATCCCATAGTGCAGTAATAGTTTACACATACATCTTCCAGCACACGATAGCTAACATATTATTCAAAGCAAATCAATGTGGGTAAAATACTCCTCTAATTCTGTCTTTGCATGCCTACTTTCTTTGACCATCTTTCTTTTCCCTACTTTGGCACTCTCTGTCTTTCCTCTTCCACATAGGTGAAGAAGCTTCCCAAACATTTGAGGGAGCCTCAGATCTCTACAGAGCGAACCCACCTGATAGCTGACCCAGCGAAGAAGCCACGTCAGCGATACGTGCAAAAGGATGGCAAATGCAACGTTCATCATGGAAACGTGCAAGAGACCTACCGTTACCTCAGTGACTTGTTCACTACACTGGTGGACCTACGCTGGCGTCTTAGTTTCTTTATTTTCACACTGGTCTATGTAGTCAACTGGCTCTTCTTTGGGTTTCTTTGGTGGCTGATCGCACTCATCCGTGGGGATCTAGTCCATGGTGACGAGGAGGGCTGGACCCCCTGTGTGGAGAACCTTAATAGTTTTGTCTCAGCCTTCCTCTTCTCCATTGAAACGGAGACCACCATTGGGTATGGTTATCGTGTAATCACTGAAAAATGCCCCGAAGGTATTATACTACTTTTGGTGCAGGCCATCTTGGGTTCCATTGTAAATGCCATGATGGTGGGCTGCATGTTTGTTAAGATTTCACAGCCAAAGAACCGTGCAGAGACCCTCATGTTCTCACACAATGCTGTCATATCGGTGCGAGATAACAAGATGTGCCTCATGTTTCGGGTGGGGGACCTGAGGAACTCTCACATTGTGGAGGCATCGATTCGAGCAAAGCTGATCCGCTCACAACAGACCAAAGAGGGGGAGTTCATCCCGCTCAACCAGACTGACATCAACATTGGCTTTGACACAGGGGATGACCGGCTGTTCTTAGTCTCACCACTCATCATCTCTCATGAAATAAACGAGAAGAGCCCCTTCTGGGAAATGTCTCTGGCGCAAATGGAAAAGGAGGAGTTCGAGATTGTGGTTATTCTTGAGGGAATGGTGGAGGCCACAGGTATGAAGGGGGTAAGATTATCAGGAAGGGGTAAAGAAAGTATAGGAGGGCATACAAATGAGAATCAGTCAATAAAAAAAGAGATGAGGAAATGTTGCAAGTAGTGCGCTATGATGGATCAATGGATGGAGAGGCAGAAGAGGTTTGCCTGGAAGAATATATTGCAGAAAGGTGAGCCTGCCAGTTAGTGCTGCTGATTGGAAGTGGTGTAATGGATGGAAAGACAGAGAGACTAATTAAAACACAATAATAATGCATGAAAGATAGAAAACATTTCTTTTATATCTTTCCTATTCTATATGGGTCAGTTTAGAGTTAATAAATTGTTTGAAATCTCTATTTTCTTAATTCCATAACAGTTGTTGACTGTTCTTTTATTTAATCTAAAACTGCAATACTAAATATTTCTTCCTTCAACCGAGGCAGACAAATGAACTCTAAAACCTCTTTACAAATGTTTATCTGTACTGGCATCTCTACTGTTGCTACTTCAAAGTTTTGCCTTTGATACTGTTTATTTTCAATTCAATGAACCGTACCTACCTGCAGTGCTGGTGTGTGTTTTAGTAAAAGCCAAACAGTCCTGAAAAGTGCTGCAGGCTGGTTACATTAATGGGGCAGAGATGACCAGGTGTTTCTGTAAAGTTCCAGAAAGCTTGCATTTACCAGCTTAAGACTGCAGTTAAGGCCGCAAAAAAAACTTATGAAAGATTATCATGTCCATGTGCCACTGAAGGGATTTGCAAAAACACGGCCCATGGATAGCTGTTAATTTGTCGATCTAATTTGTTTTTGTGGCTAAATCAGGCATTGTTTATATGCCTAAGCTGCATTGTTTAATGGCCTTTGTTGAAGGACTGATTACAATATACTCATTCTAAATTCAATGAATTATACATGCTACTAATTTACTTTATTGGATCGCATCAGGAAAGGAGACGCACAGTGATTAGCGGTCTGATGAACCCACAGTTGGCTTTTTGAAGAGTCTAACAAACCATCAAATGACCTAATATGACCGAGCACAGCTTTGCATTCGTGTGAACATTTCTGCTCTATTTCATCTTATTTATTTATTTTTTTCCTTTTTCCTGCAAAGCACCAGCAGTCATCCCGCTTCCTGCTCACACTGCTTGATACTTGACTCAGGCATTAAACCACCTTTCGCTTCACCGGCAGAGACCATGGCATCATGCAGGGGTTATGCCGTCACTGTCCCTGACCGCTAGGCAACAAACTAATCTGAGCATCCACCAGCCCTCCCCCACTTCCTTTTTTGCATGTGAGACTTCCATTCTCTGTATGAGAAACAACACAGTGAAAGACAGATAGCTACCTCAGGCCCAGGCTTTGCGTGTCGTTAGGAAAATAAAAAGCCATTAATAAACAAAATTTCCTGCATATGACCTCACGTGGATGTCGTCACATATATTTTGAAAGTGATACATACGTGGGTAGTGAAACTGGCTTCATGCTCTTGCAGCCATTACTCGTTAGTTGTGTAGCCTGTGGTGTGCAGCATAATGGTGAGTCAGGCTCTGGAAATAACTAACAAGAGGTGCTTCCACATTATTTGTTTAAAAATAAATAATAAAAGTAAAACACAAGCATGACATATTAAACCATATTTTGTTTTCCAAGTATAATTCCACTAACGAAGGTAGTTCTCTGGAATAAAAGCAGCTTGTAATACTCATCACGATACAATAAACCAGTCTAATGAGTATAAGATGAGTATGAGTATAATTATGCAATCATGTTTACACTTTTTATTCCAAATTTAAATTGGAGTTTAAAATAAAGTTCAAACTGAATGAGATTCTTACACAATCCTGTACTTTGGATCATCTTTCACTTTAGCTGATGCAACAAAAGCTATAAATTTCATATTTAATCAAATGCAAGGAATGGTTTTACTTTAATAAAAACAACAAAAAAATCATCCCTACTTCCCTCACTCCCTTTTCTATAAAGCAAGTCTTAATGAGTTACAAAAACATGTGAACTACTAATAAAATAATGAAAACTTTTTTTAACCAGTTTTATGACCCCTATTTGAAAATTCCAAAGTGGTAAGGTGTTGATTTGAATTTTTAAAAAATTGGGTACTTATCCTTAGATGTCAACACTAAAGAGCCTGTTAAATCCTATATAAGTGATAAGTGCTTATAGAGAAGCCCAGCACAACAGACTAGTCTTTCTCCCACATGAAATGAGGTCACTGCACCTGCTATTTTGTTGGAAAGAGCACAGATCCAAACTTCTTGGGTCAACAGCACAAACACCTCTGCCCTGTTGTAAAGGGGGGACAATGAGGTACAATCAAATTCTCATGAAAGTAAGCCTTATGTAGGCAAATAGCATTGACGTGCTGTCAGCTATGAGAAAAGCACACAGAGACTGTGTGCAAAGTGCAAATAAATGATTCAGGCTTCTTTCATTAATTGGCATGCAGACTCAAACATGTAATCCATATTGTATTTACTCAATTAACAAATATCCATCCATCTTTCTCAAAATAGCCATACCCAACATGAGACCACTGGTGCTTTGGTTTGAGCTTTTAGGGTGTAACACTGTATGAGAGAGAAGTCATCCTGTGACTACAAATAGCAATTTGCTGACCCTCCTTTGCAGTGGAGGTTTTAGTTATTTTTCCCAACAATAATTATGATGCAAAATTCTTCTTCTTTTTTATTTTTTTTTCTTAACAAATTGTTGTGGTGTAACCAACAGGACACTCTTGATGTCTTGAGTGATTTTGGGTAAATATCCCTTTGCAAAGTTGCATTTTTGAAGAAGGTCCCTTCTTAATTGCATCACAGCTGCTTGCACATAGAGTCCAGTGCAATCCAGTTATCCATTATGGAGGGTGGCTTCTTTAATGAGAAGGACTTCTACTTTGTGTCTATACTGTGGATGAGAAGAGGAAATATTATTGCACTGTTCTGCATGTAGGTTATTGGTCTGTGAATTTAGAATAAATGCTGTACAATTAAGAACGGTAGCAAATGCAGTGCACTCCATTATTCAGAAGCTGATCTTTTATGCTTGCTTTTGTACCCTCTTTTTCCATGTGCATGAATTAATCAAAATATTGGAATGAATCCTGTGGCCAAGAATTATGGTAATGTGGGGCAACATTTGTCAAAACAAAATTGTAAATTGTATTACATGTGCATACACTACCTCTTATACACTCAATTTAGTAAAATGTGCCTTTCTTGTAATTTCCTCATTGGCTGCACTCAGGCTGTGACTTTGAGTCAGACTCTAGATTTAAGATGTACAGTCATGGTAAAAAGAAAGTACACCCTCTTTAAATTCTAAAGTTTTACATATTTGGACATGATAAGAAATAATAAGTGTCTTGGATGAACTGCAAACCAGGACATATATATTACACTCTGTAAATATTTATTCAACCAAAAAATTACAATAATTCTGAAACAGTGTGTGAACACCATTGATGGTAAATTCAGAGAATAAGTAGCAGCTAGATGCTTCTAATTAAATGCACTTAATTAAGTGATCATCAGCAAGTGTGGCCACCTCTAAAAGGTAGAGTTTTTGGTATTTGTCAGGTCTGAAAAACTCAGGTGTTTGTTAACACAATGTTAGGAAGAAATACATTCAATTCACTTAGATTTTGCTTGTATAGCACCAAATTACAACAACAGTAGCCTCAAGGCAATTCAGATTGTAAGGTAATGACCCTGCAACAATAAAGCAATGATCCTAAATCTCATCAATTTGGGAAGGGTTACAAAGTCCATCATCTCTTGTGAGAAAGATCATTCACAAGTGGAAAGCATTCAAGACAGCTGCCAATCTTCCCAAGAGTGGATTTCCCAAGAAATTCATTCCAAGGTCAGATTGTGCAATGCTCAAAGAAACTTAAAAAAAAGAAGAAGAAGAAGAGCAAGCTGTTTGGTTATAATGCATAGCACCATGATGGTGAAAACCAAATGCAACATATCCACACATATACCATATACCAACTGTCATGCATGGTGGTGGAGGGCTAATGATATGGGCTTGTTTTGCATTCATAGGGCCTGAGTACCTTGCAGTCACTGAGTAGACCATGAACTGTACTGTACACCAAAGTATTGTAGAGTTAAATGTGAGTCAGTCTGTCCTACAGCTAAAGCTTGACCCAAACTGAGTGATGCAACAGTCTACATGAACCCAAGTAGACAGAATCATACAGAATGGCTGAAAAAGAAAAGACCTAAACCTGACTGAAATCCTGTAGCAAGAGCTTAAGAGAGCTGTGCATAAATGCAGGCCCACAAACCTCGATGAAGTGATACAAATTTATAAAGAAGAGTGGGTCAAAACTCCTCCACAACAATGTAAAAGATAAAGTCATACAGCATCTCCATTCATAAAACCACTCACTGCGGTACTTTAAAATAATAAAAACAAGGTTTGTTGTCAGCAACATACAGCAGATGCAGTTTTATAAAAGATGGTTTATATTAGGAAACTAACACTGTACGTGACCACGCTTCATTGTATTTAGTACTTGCTGTGATGGAGGCCCAGTCATGTACTCTATGTTCCTAACAACAAACTTTGTTGTCATTATGGGAAGTGTTTCTAAACTGAACTGAACATAGTGGGTCTGTCCCCTGTGCCCTTCACAGTAAACTATTTACATATAAAATAAACCCTGTTTTATGCCAGTTCTCAGAATACAGAAAGAATTTTGCATCATCATTGTTGCTGTGAAAACAACTGTGTCTGCAGTGGTGTTTTTTATTTTATACCTTCCAAGAAAATTCATAAAACTGACATCTGCAGCAGGACCCAAAAATATGATTTAAAAATGGTGAAAAGAGAGAAAAATGAAAAGAAAAAAAGTGAATATGACTGTAGACTTGGATTCGCTACCAGAATTAATATAAAGCAAACAGTCTTTTCAAACACTGAGATGGCGCTACTGAAACAAACAGTGAACAAGCTTAGGAGTCATTAGTTAGTTAGTTAGTTAGTTAGTTAGTTAGTTAGTTAGTTAGTTAGTTAGTTAGTTAGTTAGTTAATTTTCATTGTTTGTGTTTATTTCTTTGTTTGTTTGGTCATCATTTGTGCTTCTTTGATAGAGGCTGATTTATGATTTACAATACAAAGCCTGAAGCATATGTATCAGTTTAGCTCATTAGAGCATGTTTTCAACCGGATTTTCAGACTGTCCTTGAAGGCAAAGTAGGATGGTCGATCGTCAAGAACAGTCACAAGCTAAGCCCTCAGCATCTTTGTTTCGGGTACTTAAATAAGTGAGTTTGAGTTGCCAGATTACGTGCGAATTCTGAGCTTTGTCATCAGAGGACATGTGTGTACTGACAGGAACCCTTGAGGGCAAAAACAAAAGAGACAAGACACATGGTCAAGTTACAACCTTCAACTTGACCTTGGTGATTTAACTTTTTATTTTATTTTAATGATGATACTGTTTATATGGTTTATCTGTTAGCATGATTACAAAAAATATTTTAATTGCATGATGGACACATTGGTATTCAACAAACTCACCTAGAAGAGACTAACATCAGTGCATATTATGTGTCGATGATGTTCTGGGCTCTATTATGGTCACTTACTGTAAGGATATGTCAAGTTCAACAAAATCTTTCCACCTGGATACTTTTCAAGTATACACACAAGTCATGGTCTTTTTCCATGATAGCGTTTTTCCATTTTCTGTTCCATTCTCCAGCAGGCATGATACCACAATCCTTAAAGTTACACCTCCAAATGGAAACCAATTAAATATCTCTGTGTTTGACAACTAAAATCATCAGTTATGTAAAATGTCTGTTAATTACAGAGTTGTGATGGTTCATATACATATTCAAAGGGCATACCAATTTTTTTTTTTGGTTAAA